>JAFEMH010007527.1:0-86420 GCA_022495995.1 Adenophora triphylla var. japonica | reverse complement strand
TAGTATCAAATTGTTTCTTCGTGTTACCTATAAAAAATATGAATATCTCGTAAACATATAATGATGACATTATAAAATTAAAAGAGTATAATCATTGTTAATTAAACTAATTAAAGATAGATAAATATATTACCAATATGATCCGTCGTAAATTAGCTTTGTGAGCCTCGTTTATCGAAAAACAAATCTAGTCACGCCTCAAGCCGATCTCCGGCGCCCAACAATATTTCCCCTACAACATATAATGATAACATTACAAAACTAAAAGAGTATAATCATTATTAATTATAACATTTTAATAAAAACTCAACATTTAAGTTTTAAATAAAAACTATTAACACATTACCTTAAACTCCTCCCACGCATTCTCCCTTCTCCCCCCGGTGGCAATGATTTCAGCTTGGGCCATAATAAAACTCGCCATGAGCCGAGATCGCCACACGCCCGATCTTAGTCCCCGGGGGTAGGTAATCCACCTACAAACCTCGCCAAATATATTTATACAATAACATTTTAACTTAAATAATGAATTATATATAAAACAAAAAGGAACCAACTTATATCAAAATTTAATGAAGAGTTACTTACATCGGGTCATAAAGTGACGATATATGGACAAATATCCTCCCCTCGCAATCGATGCTAGTGATGAGACATCTGGCCCCGTAGGCGGAGCTAGTACTATCATAAGCAGAGGTCGACACGGCATCATCAAGCACCGGATCGACGCTTGCGCCCCTGGCATTAGATGTGTAGATGGGCCGTGTCTTCCCTACCCTTTCTACTAGAACTCATATCTCGTATTACAAGAAAAATATTAAAATATACAACTTTAACAATAGGAAACAATATATCTCACAATACATATAAAATTTTAAAGTTCTAATAATCTAAAGCTTTTATTCATAATACATATGGCAAAACTTTAAACTATTAATAATATAAAGCATTCACACATACATATAAAACTCTTAAAGTTCTAATAATCTAAAGCATTCACAATATATATAAAACTTTAAACTATTAATAATAATCTAAAGCATTCACAATACATATAAAACTTTAAAGTTCTAATAATCTAAAAAGCATTCACAATACATATAAAACTTTAAACTATTAATAATCTAATGCATTCACAATACATATAAAACTTTAAAGTTCCTAATAATCTAAAGCATTCACAATAGATATAAAACTTTAAACTATTATTAATCTTCGTCACCATCATCATCACTCGGACTGCGAATTACTACAAAACTCGAGTTCTTCATCTTCGTCTTCGGACTCGACGAATCAAACTGCGGTTCCTCTTCCTCTTCCTTCTTCCTCTTCCCTCTTCCTCTTCCTCTTCCTCTTCCTCTTCCTCTTCCTCTTCCTCTAATTCATCAATATCAATATGCGCGAGATGACACAGAACAGCGAGGCGGAGGAGGTGGCAAATTCACTGGTGTAAGAAATCCTCCTCGGGTTCATCAACATTTTTGAGGAATATGAAAGTGACATCATCTAATGGATGATTAGCCGATGAAACGTTAGTGTGTGCAATCCGGCATTTCATCCTCTTGATAGGGTGTTTCTAATGACGACTACGTAGTTGTCGACGATTGTGGTAGGTTGTCAATCCATGCTCCTAGCCTTGCGGTCATCCAGACACTGCCCCACCATCCGTCGGGTCGCGGACGAGTGGTAGAGTTCATGTATACCTGGGTTGTGTTTCGAGATGCTAAGAGTGAAGACGTCAAGCCGCCATTATGTCCAGACGAGTCCCTTTACATCGACGAGGTCAAATATGGCGTCCTTTTCTTAACACCTCGCACATGACATCTCGCCAATCACAATTGAACAAGACAACACAGCTTCTACCCAAATACTCCACCTCGAGGGCAACACCGCCCAGCTTTCAAGCTCATGAGGAAGATCTACCGCAATCGAGGATCTTGAGTAAATGGAAGGTGGAGATTGAAAATTGGAGGAAAGTTCTGTTTTCTCTTCACCGGTGTTGGCATCTTGTTTACCTTGTTTTTACTTTGTGACCGTATAACACCAGGCAAGAGTAAAATGGCACTGCTTGTCACAAACATAGGCTGTGAGTGTTTGAGATCCTTGTAGGAGAGAAGAGGACATTGAAACCTGGAAAAACTCTTATTAAACCAAATACCTTTGCCTCAAACAGGTAGAGAACTTTATTTTGCTCTTCATCTTTATTGACCAAAGATGGACGGATTTTGATAGCGTGGGTGAGAAAGACTCTCATCTTATTTATATTTTAAGATATTAACCACCAACCACAATACCCTAAGGTGCATCTAGGGTGCCGGGATTGATATCGAGGCGCCAAACGTAGGCGATATACATCACCGTCCGCGATGCCGTCAATCGCCCCAAAATGGGATCTAGAACCACTAAGGTAGTGTGTAGTTGAATATGTTACATTATTGAGACATTCACCCCCCTTCCTCCCCCCTTTGACTTTAAAAGACTTGAAAATTAGATATTTAGTAACTTATCTAATTGTTGCATATGAACATGTTATGTTTACTAAATATGTAACATGTTATGTTTACTAAATATAACATGTTACATATTTGATTATGAGTACGGTTATTTATTTTTCTAGCTTATTAAAGACGGAAGCTTGTAGAAACCACGCCATTTAAAGTTATAACATATCGTTTTCTTTATATGTATTTTGTCTTTATAGTGGCATATGTTTTCTTCTATTCGTTAATATTACTAACATATCGTTTTCTTTTTGTCTTTTCTGATTCGGTATAACTAAATTGATTATTACCACCATTTAGATTACGCATTATTCGTTTTTCTTTAGGTTTTCTATTACTCATAATTTTTGCTTTTCGTAGTTCTTATATATAAACTTAACCACGTACTACATTTTTATTTGAATATTGAGATTCATACTAATGGAACAGGACAAACTATCATGATTATCATAAACTAATAGCCTTGTAACCTAATAGTTCAGCCATCAATATATATAAAATCCTTCCAACAACATTTATAATTTGTCACAGAAAAACACAGCTCCAGATAAATCAAGTACTACACTAAAATTAATATGAACAAACTTCTTCAGAATCATAAAAATTTGTCGTTACTTGAGAAAATGAACTTGAACCACTTCGGTCAAACAAAAACACATGAATCCCCGAAGCAATCAACTCTAAGTAGAAGTGAATTAACTACTGTTGAGGCCTTGAAACGACACTTTAATTATATATCATGTAAAGAAGATCAACCAAAATGACAAATAAGTATCTAAAATTGGGGAATCAAGTCAATTGACTACAAGATTTCCATAAAATCATCTTTTACTAATTGAATTTGAAAATGAAAAAAAAAAAAAAGAGGTAGAGAGCGAAAATAGTAGGCAGATCCAAGCAAATTCAGACATCCAAACGACAAAACGAAAACAATCGATTCAAACATAACATAACAAAAAGCAAACAGAGATACTGACCTTGTTCGGTGAGGGAAGAGAGAGAGAGAATTTCAGATTGAACGCAGACGGCGGCAGTAACACGTCGTTGAGGCGGTGGCGGTGGAGTTGAGATGGACAGCGGTGAGGCGACGGCGGTGAGGCGACGGCGATGAGGAGACGGCGGTGGTCTGAGAGCTAGTGAAGGAAGAGAGAGCTCGCCGGTCGGGGGGAAGAGAGAGAAAGCGGGAAGAGAAAGAGAGAATTTAGAGACTGTAATTATTTTAGGGCTCCAAATTTTTATTTATATATTACCTCAGCGACGGAATATTCCGCCGCTGATAATCCGACGCTGGATATTACGTTCACATGGATCGATGACGTGGCATGTACCACCGACGGAAATTTCCGCCGCTGGTTTAATTATCTTCAGCGACGGAAAGTTCCGCCGCTATAATTAATAAATATCATTAATAAATATCATTATTTTTATTATATATAACATGAAAATTATTTTAAATTACTATCAAAAAAATAAATATGAGTCAATAAATATTATTTTTGAAAAAATAAATAAATCATAAATATTTATTAATTTTAATTTAATAAATATCATTATTTTTATTTATACAAAACATGAAAGTTATTTTAAATTACTCTAAAAATAAATAAATATGAGTCAATAAATATTATTTTTGAAAAAATAAATAAATCATAAATATTTATTAATTTTAATTTAATAAATATCATTATTTTTATTTATATAAAACATGAAAGTTATTTTAAATTACTCTAAAAAAAATAAATATGTGTCAATAAATATTATTTTTGAAAAAATAAATAAATCCTAAACCCTAAACCCTAACCCATAACCCCTAACCCCTATACCCTATACCCTATACACTATACCCTATACACTATACCCTATACCCTATACTCTATACCCTATACCCTATACACTATACCCTATACCATATACCCTATACTCTATACCATATACCCTATACACTATACCCTATACCCTATACCCTATACCCTATACCCTATACCATATGCCCTATACACTATACCCTATACCCTATACCCTATACTCTATACCCTATACACTATCTCATATACCCTATACACTATACCCTATACACAATACCCTATACCCTATACCCTATACACTATACACTATACCATATACCCTATACACTATACACTATACCCTATACACTATACCCTATACCCTACACCCTATACACTATACCCTATACTCTATACCCTATACACTATACCCTATACACTATACCCTATATACTATACCCTATACCATATACCCTATACACTATACCCTATACACTATACCATATATCTTATACCCTATACCCTATACACTATACCCTATACCATATACCCTATATACTATACCATATACCGTATACCCTATACACTATATACTATACCATATACCATGTACACTATACCCTATACACTATACCCTATACCCTACACCCTATACACTATACCCTATACCCTATACACTATACACTAAACCCTATACAATATACCCGATACCCTATACCATATACCCTATACACTATACCTTATACACTATACCCTATACCCTATACCCTATACCCTATACACTATACCCTATACCCTATACCCAGGGGCGGATCCCATGTTGTGCCATGTGTTGCCTAGGCAACACCAAAAAAAAAATATGTATATATTAAAAAAAAATTAGTACATATAATATGCTGTGTCAAATATAGCAAACTTCTTGTTTAGCTTGGTTGGTAACCTGTTTGGAAACTGATCTAGAAATCCTGGGTTCAACTCCCATTATCAAATATTTGATTCTTACACTTTTTATCTCAAAATTCTACTTATCCTTTTTAAAAATAAAAAAAAAAAATTAATGTTAAAGAAAATGTTTGCTTTACAATTTTTTTTCTTATTCCTTTTTCACACATTTTAATCAATTTGTAAAATTGGCCCACACCGAAGAAAATTCATGAATCCGCCACCGTTGGTTTTCTCGTGTGTGGAGAAAACCCTTTAATGGCTTCGCATTGTTTATTGTAATTATTGTTTTTTCGATCTTTAGCGGTCATTTGATTTGCTATTGTATCAATTCATGATTATTGAATGTTTGAATGGGCGGGAGATATGATATATTTGATGGCGAGCATCACACATTGTTTTCTCAAATTTTCGGGGCAGGTTGTATGTGTTGTTTTGGTGAACTTAGGAACAAGAGTTTTGGGATTGAAAAAGTTTTTGGATATGTGCTTTAGGTGAACCTAGGAACAATGTAAATTGTGTTTATTTTATGTAATTTTGACATATTGAAGCCTATTATATTTACATATTGAATATTAGTTTCACGCCATTTTTTTTTAATTTTTTTTGTGTAAAAGAATAGGCAACACCAAACATTTTGGTGTAGATCCGCCACTGCCTATACCCTATACACTATACACTATACCCTATACCCTATACCCTATACCCTATACCCTATACCCTATACCCTATACCATATACACTATGCACTATACCCTATACCATACACCCTATACATTATACACTATACACTATACACTATACACTATACACTATACCCTATACCCTATACACTATACCCTATACCCTATACCCTATACTCTATACCCTATACACTATCTCATATACCCTATACACTATACCCTATACACAATACCCTATACCCTATACCCTATACACTATACACTATACCATATACCCTATACACTATACACTATACACTATACCCTATACCCTACACCCTATACACTATACCCTATACTCTATACCCTATACACTATACCCTATACACTATACCCTATATACTATACCCTATACCATATACCCTATACACTATACCCTATACACTATACCATATATCCTATACCCTATACCCTATACACTATACCCTATACCATATACCCTATATACTATACCATATACCCTATACCCTATACACTATATACTATACCATATACCCTGTACACTATACCCTATACACTATACCCTATACCCTACACCCTATACACTATACCCTATACCCTATACACTATACACTATACCCTATACAATATACCCGATACCCTATACCATATACCCTATACACTATACACTATACCATATACCCTATACACTATACACTATACCCTATACACTATACCCTATACCCTACACCCTATACACTATACCCTATACTCTATACCCTATACACTATACCCTATACACTATACCCTATACAATATACCCGATACCCTATACCATATACCCTATACACTATACCCTACACACTATACCCTATACCCTATACACTATACCCTATACCCTATACCCTATACACTATACACTATACACTATACCCTATACCCTATACCCTATACCCTATACCCTATACCCTATACCCTATACCCTATACCATATACACTATGCACTATACCCTATACCATACACCCTATACATTATACACTATACACTATACACTATACACTATACCTCTATACCCTATACACTATACCCTATACCCTATGTACTCCTATACTCTATAAATTCTTATACACTATCTCAAGAATACCCTATACACTATACCCTATACACTATACCCTATACCCTATACACTATACACTATACCATATACCCTATACACTATACACTATACCCTATACACTATACCCTATACCCTACACCCTATACACTATACCCTATACTCTATACCCTATACACTATACCCTATACACTATACCCTATATACTATACCCTATACCATATACCCTATACACTATACCCTATACACTATAATTCCATATATTCCTATACCCTATACCCTATACACTATACCCTATACACTATACCCTATATACTATACCATATACCCTATTATACACTTATATACTATAAACTATATACCCCGTGCACACTATACCCTATACACTATACCCCTATACCCTACACCCTATACACTATACACTATACCTCTATACACTATGTCATCATACCAACATACTCTACATCTATACCCGATACCCTATACTATACCCTACACACTATATACTTATACACTATAATTCTATACCCTATACCCTATACCCTATACTATACTATACCCTATACCCATTCTATACACTATATTGACCTATACACCTTATAATTCCTATACCCTATACCACCTATACACTATACCCTATACCCTATACGTTAATTATACCCTATACACTATACACTATAAATTACCCTATACCCTATAATTCTATACCCTATACCCTATACCATATACACTATGCACTATAATCCCTATACCTCTATAACCCTATAACACTCTATACCCTATACATTCTATACCCTACTATACATTCCTATACCTCGGTATACCCTATACACTATACCCTATACCCTATAAATTCTATACCCTATACCCTACTCCTACCCTATACACTATACACTATACACTATACCCTATACCCTATACCCTATACACTATACACTATACCCTATACCCTATACCCTATACCCTATACCCTATACCCTAAACACTATACCCAATACACTATACCCTATACACTATATACTATACACTATACACTATACACTATACACTATACCCTATACACTATACCAACAACCATATACCCTATACATTATACCCTAAACAATATATCCTATACCCTATACCCTATACCCTATACCCTATACCCTATACCCTATACCCTATACACTATACACTATACACTATACCCTATACCCTATACCCTATACACTATACACTATACACTATACACTATACACTATACCCTATACCCTATACACTATACACTATACACTATACCCTATACCCTATACCCTATACCCTATACACTATACACTATACACTATACCCTATACCCTATACCCTATACCCTATACCCTATACACTATACACTATACCCTATACCCTATACCCTATACCCTTATACCCTATACCCTATACCCTATACCCTATACCCTATACCCTATACACTATACACTATATCCTATACCCTATACCCTATACCCTATACCCTATACACTATACACTATACCTTATACCCTATACCCTATACACTATACCCTATACCCTATACACTATACACTATACACTATACACTATACCCTATACCCTATACACTATACACTATACACTATACCCTATACCCTATACCCTATACCCTATACACTATACACTATACCCTATACACTATACCCTATACCCTATACCCTATACACTATACACTATACCCTATACCCTATACCCTATACACTATACCCTATACACTATACCCTATACACTATACACTATACACTATACCCTATACCCTATACCCTATACCCTATACACTATACACTATACACTATACACTATACCCTATACCCTATACCCTATACCCTATACACTATACACTATACACTATACCCTATACCCTATACCCTATACCCTATACCCTATACCCTATACCCTATACACTATACACTATACCCTATACACTATACCCTATATATACGCTATACCCAATACCTATACCCTATCTATACCCTATACCATATACCCTATACACTATACCCTATACCCTATACACTATACATTATACCCTATACCTATACACTATACACTATACACTATACCCTATATCCTATACCCTATACCCTATACACTATACACTATACCCTATACCCTATACCCTATACCCTATACAATATACACTATACACTATACCCTATACCCTATACACTATACCCTATACCTTATACCCTATACCTTATACACTATACACTATACACTATACCCTATACCCTATACAATATACCCTATACCCTATACACTATACACTATACACTATACCCTACACCCTATATACTATACCCTATACCATATACCATATACCCTATACACTATACCGTATACACTATACAATATACCCTATACACTATATCCTATACTCTATACCATATACCCTATACACTATATCCTATACAATATACACTATACCCTATAACCTATACCATATACACTATACCCTATACCCTACACCCTATACCATATACACTATACACTATACCCTATACCCTATACCATATACACTATACACTACAGCCTATACCCTATACCCTATACCCTATACACTATACGATATACCCTATACCCTATACACTATACCGTATACACTATACCTTGTACCCTATACCCTATACCCTATACCCTATACCCTATACACTATACCCTATACCCTATACACTATACCCTATACCATATACACTATATACTATACCCTATACCCTATACACTATACCCTATACCCTATCCCTATACACTATACCATATACACTATACACTATACCTTATACACTATACCCTATACCCTATACACTATACACTATACCCTATACACTATACCCTATACCCTATACCCTATACCCTATACCCTATACCCTATACCCTATACCCTATACCCTATACACTATACACTATACACTATACCCTATACCCTATACCCTATACCCTATAAACTATACACTATACACTATACCCTATACCCTATAAACTATACCCTAAACCCTATACCCTATACCCTATACCCTATACACTATACGCTATACCCTATACCCTATACCCTATACCCTATACACTATACCCTATACACTATACCCTATACCCTATACCATATACCCTATACCCTATACCCTATACCCTATACCATATACACTATACACTATACACTATACACGATACACTATACCCTATACCCTATACCCTATACCCTATACCCTATAACCTATACCCTATACACTATACCCTATACACTATACCCTATACCCTATACCATATACCCTATACCCTATACCCTATACCCTATACCCTATACACTATACACTATACACTATACCCTATACCCTATACCATATACCCTATACCATATACCATATACCCTATACACTATATCCTATACACTATACACTATACCCTATACCCTATACCCTATATCCTATACCCTATACCCTATACCCTATACACTATACCCTATACCCTATACCCTATACACTATACACTATACCCTATACACTATACCCTATACCCTATACCATATACACTATACCCTATACCCTATACCCTATACCATTTACACTATACACTATACACAATACCCTATACCCTATACCCTATACCCTATACCCTATACACTATACCCTATACCCTATACCATTTACACTATACCCTATACACTATACACTATACCCTATACACTATACCCTATACCATATACCCTATACCCTATACCCTATACACTATACACTATACACTATACCCTATACCCAATACCCTATACACTATACCATATACCATATACCCTATACACTATACCCTATACCCTATACACAATACCCTATATCCTATACCTTATACCCTATACACTATACCCTATACCCTATACCCTATACCCTATACCCTATACACTATACACTATACCCTATACACTATACCCTATACCCTATACCCTATACACTATACACTATACACTATACCCTATACCCTATACCCTATACCCTATACACTATACGCTATACACTATACCCTATACCCTATACCCTATACACTATACCCTATACCCTATACCATATACCCTATACCCTATACACTATACACTATATACTATACACTATACCCTATACCCTATACCCTATACCCTATACACTATACACTATATACTATACCATATACCCTATACCCTATACCCTATACCCTATACACTATATACTACATACTATACCCTATACCCTATACCCTATACACTATACCCTATATCCTATACCCTATACAATATACACTATACACTATACCCTATACCCTATACCCTATACACTATACCCTATACCTTATACCCTATACCCTATATATACACTATACCCTATAGCCTATACACTATACCCTATACACTATACACTATACCTTATACACTATACACTATACCTTATACCCTATACCCTATACACTATATCCTATACACTATACCCTATACCCTATACCCTATATACTATACACTATACCCTATACCCTATACTCTATACACTATACCCTATACACTATACCCTATACCCTATACACTATACCCTATACCATATACACTATACCCTATACACTATGCCCTATACCCTATACACTATACCTTATAGCCTATACACTATACACTATAGGGTTTAGGGTTTAGGGTTTAGGGGTTGGGGTTTAGGGGTTAGGGTTTAGGGGTTAGGGGTTAGGGTTTAGGATTTAAGGTTTAGGGGTTAGGGTTTAGGGGTTAGGGTTTAGGAGTTAGGGGTTAGGGTTTAGGGTTTAGGATTTAGATTTTAGGGATTAGGGGTTAGGGTTTAGGGTTTAGGGTTTAGGGTTTAGGATTTAGGGTCTAAGGGTTTGGGGTAAGGGGTTAGGGTTTAGGGGTTAGGGTTTAGGGTTTAGGGGTTAGGGTTTAGGGTTTAGGGGTTAGAGGTTAGGGTTTAGGGGTTAGGGTTTAGGATTTAGATTTTAGGGGTTAGGGGTTAGGGTTTTGGGTTTATGGGTTAGGGGTTAGGGTTTAGGGTTTATGGGTTAGGGGTTAGGGTGTAGTTAAATATTTTAATGTTTTTTAGTTTGTTATTTTGTTAATTAGTTCTAAAAATAATCAAAAATTACATTTTATTATCAGCGACGGAATATTCCGTCGCTGATAAATTAAAAAAAATTAATTTATCAGCGGCGGAAATATTCAGTCGGTGTTTAATTTAAAAAAAATAAAAAAACATTTAATTTCAGGGTCGGAATATTTCCGGCGCTGGTAAATTAAAAAAATTAATTATTCAGCGGCGGAAATTTTCCGTCGGTGTAATATATCAAAAAAAAAATTTATTTTCACCGTCGGAATATTTCCGACGCTGATAAATTAATTTTTTTAATTTATCAGCGTCGGAAATATTTCGTCGGTGTATTAAAAAAAAATTTATTTTCACCGTCGTTATATATCCGACGCTGATAAATAAAAAAAATATTAACTTTTCACCGGCGAAATTATTCCGTCGCTGATAAAGACCTAGCGACGGAATATTCCGTCGATAAATTTTGCGCCAAAATAGTGGCGGTAATAAAACAAATATTTGTGGAATATTCGTTTTAACGACGGAATATAGCAGCGGAATTTAATTCCGCCGGTAAATTTGGCGTCAAAATCTTTCCATCGCTAAAGCTGAATTTCCGTCGCTAAATAGCGACGGAATGAGTCCGTCGCTGTTAATTCCGTCGCTAAATCACCAGTTTCTGGTTGTGTTGTTTCGGACATGTTTAGACCTATCGTTGAGTGGTCTGGGATCAGATAGGTTCACCAATTGCATGATCTCCGTGATAGGTTTAGTGAGTGGGGTGAATACCTCGGCTTTTTCAGTAGCCTGAGTCCTATTCTTTCCCTTGTTGTTACTTCCGTTGGAGGTTTGCTTGGTACCAGTTGCGTCAGATTTTGATTTTTCAGACCTCTTCTCACTTTTTTCTTCTGTCATAGCTATGGAATAAGCCACATTATATAAATCAGATTTTGAATTAGGCTCTCTGGCAGAGAGTTTATAGATTAATTGTCCGAATCTTAATCCGGAATTGAAGCAGACAATCACTTCCCGGTCAGTTAGGCTTTCCTCTACCTGGTCAGTCATGGCTCTGAACCGATTGTAATAACTTATAGTGTTTTCATTTTTTCCTTGCCCAATGTTAGCAAGGTCTATTCGTCTTTTCTTTCTCTTCCCAGCTATCCCAAAATGGTCCAGGAACCTCCTCCTCATGATTTTCCAGTTGTTAATGCTTCCCTTCTTTTGCTCACGAAATCAGGACAGGGCTGTTCCAGAGAAGGTACTTGCAAAAGCTTTGTAGAGAATGTCATCAGCCTTGGTGAGGAGAGCCATAGTGGATTCAAAAATTTGCACATGGTCTTGTTTGTCTGTTGTTCCCGCGAACTTTTCAAAACTGGGGATTTTGAGAGCAAGATTAGGCGGTAGATCATTAATCCGCTGGTAGAAAGGACGAGTGGTACTGGTATCATCATCATCCACTTCCTTTCTCCCCATTTCATTTTCATCAATTCTCTTTTTTAAGAGGAGAGTATACCTTACATAGATCTCCGAGCTAAAGTGAGAACTGCGATGGGACCTTTCTTTTTCTCTTTGCCCATTCACTCGACTCTGTTACTCATGTTGCTGGTGAATATCCCTATGTCCAGATGGTGCTCTGCCATTTACTGGTCTGAAATGACGAGGAGGTGTTATGTCCTTCCTTGGAGCCATCTCTGGACAGGGAGGAGTCATACGACGAGGAGAGCCTCTATGCCGAGGAGGACTCCTAGGTCGAGCAGGGCTCCTATGCCGAGGAGGAGGATTATGACGATTATGGGTTTTTGCCTAGCTTGACCGATCCTTGCTTTTAGGTCAGTTGAATTAACCTCCTGTTCTCTTTGATTATTCAGTTGATTTCTAAAATCTTCATTGTTTCGTGTGTTTCCATGCACAGGAGCCTTATGACGAAGAGGGACATATTGGTGGGGGGTTTTGCTTCGATATACCAGCAATGTCATGATGAGGGGGATTTTGGCTAGAAGGAAGATTTTCTCTATTCCCCCGACTACCACGCCTATCAAAACGACTTTCCCCCCAAGGGAATTTTTAGTACTCGTTGGTTTTATGAATTCAGCCAGGGAGTGTTCAGGATCCAACTGTATCAAGGCATTTTTGTGTTTCATAAATGCATTGCAGAGTGTCCATCTGGCGATGTAAGAGAGTCATGTGATCAATCTGTGGAGGAGATATCCCCGTGCCTCCCTGGGGGCATTCCTCCCTGTCTGACTACCAGGAGGTCTTCCTTGTCGTATACGACGGGGAGGGTTTGGCAGCATCAACTCGGTTACTGACTGTCCACTAGAACGCAGGTTCATTCCTAGTGGAGGCAGCCCATCGTTTAAGGGTGGAGGAGGCGACAGTTCCCCATTGGCAAGAGGAATAGCAGCCCTATTATTACCATGAGTCTCCTCCATGAGAGGGTTATCCTGATCATGAGTGATGCTAGCAGTGTGTCCTTCTTACATTAGGATTAGGATAACGGAGCATAATTTTTTTGACTATTCAAAGGTCAGAGACGATCGTTCTCGACAATGGAACCAAACTGATGATGCCAAAAACGTTCGAATCAGCCTATATCCAGCGGCAGTTTGTATCCTATATGTTCGAATAGCCTGAAAAAGATTAACAAACACGTAAACTGAGCCGGGTCTTCACCGGCAAATACCCTCCAACCTTAGAGTAAGAATTGGTGTTATATAGAGAGCAAATCAATTGACAAGAATTGAGAGTCAAAAGCTGTGTTAACAAAATTATGTGAATTATTGCTTGTATTTATAGGTGTGGGATATAGAGTCCATCCTTTATAGGAAATTGTGTGAGAGGGGGATTATAATTCTAGTTGTATTATAACTTCCCCATAGTCTTTGTTTTAGTAGGATCATATAAGTTTTCTGCACGTATTCCTAGCTGGCAAGCTACTCAGCATATTACGTTTGATCGGCATGTATGAATGTCGAGTAGGAAGTGATCAAGGGTAGGGAGACCCATTCCCCTTGTCTTGATATTGACCAAGGAGGCTCTGATCGTCATTTTCTGCACGTATTCCTAGCTGGCAGGCTCTGATCGTCATTTGTTTTGAGTGTGAAAGTGAGTTTCATTGATTAAATAAATATTATATTTTTTTAATTAAAATTGTAATTTTAATTTTAAATGAGACAAATTTGAACGATCAAAAATATACACAAAAAAATTGCGGATAAATGGACATTTGGAATAGAGAATAAAATTTGATAAAATGTAGAACACCATGCACGCCATTAAATTGGGTAGCCAATAGTGACATTAATAAAAGACAAATTCTCTTTTTAGATGGTCAAATAAAATATCGAATTATTAAAATGTTGCCGTATTAAAATGAGTGCGTCTGCTGAGAAACGCGTTTCTCCATAACTATGGAGAAACGTGTTTTTCATAGCCAGAAGCTTTACATTTGATAACCAGAAAAAAAAAAACCCAAGGCCAAGACCAAAAGCTTCGGATATCCGAAGCTTTGCATTTGATAGCCAGAAGCTTTGCAAGCTTGATATCCGTAAGCTTTGTATTTGATAGCCAGAAGGATGTGAAATGTATATCCAGAAAAAAAAAACCCAAGGCCAAGACCAAAAGCTTCTGGATATCCAGAAGCTTTGCATTTGATAGCCAGAAGCTTTGCAGTTGATATCCAGAAGCTTTGTATTTGATAGCCAGAAGGATGTGAAATGTATATCCAGAAACTGTTAGGTGCATATCCGTAAAACTGTTAGGTGCATATCCGTAAATGTGTTAGGGCATATCCAGAAATTGCTATTGAAGGTTTTCGATATTCAGAAACCTTCAAATGTATATCCGAAACATTTTGAAGGTTTACGGATATTCATTTGAAGGTTTCTGGATATCACTTTCATAGGTTTCTGGCTATCTAGCTCATTGTCGCGCGACATGTCGGGACCCGTTTCTCCATAACTTATGGAGAAACGCGTTTCTCCCTAGATTTTACGTATTAAAATGGCTTGACAATTATCAAACCACTCTTCACAACTAAGAGGGAAAAAAAATGAAATAGTTACTCCTCCTTCAGTCGTCCTAAAGTGAATCCCTCGGTCTTAAAGTGAATGTTCGTTTTGAGTTTAGGGATAATTTTGAAATCTTTTAATTGAAAATAATCATAAACATTTTTTTTATTTACTTTTAAAATTTTAGTTTTTCCAAAAATATAAAGAATTATGAAAAAAAATTGAAAAAAAAATCATACTAAATCAAAGTTATCTGAAAGAAAAGTATTCAATTTTGGAAAATAAAAGAAAGATTGGAGATAGAGGGAGTAATAATAATGAAATCAGTCTTTACAACCAGGAGAAATATTCTCAAAAGATTGTCCAATTCCAATTTTATTACGAGCCACGTGTGGTAGTGGAGCACTGGTCGTTGTTGCCCGTGCCCCCAACATTACGGTCACACCAAATTTATTCGACTTGTTTGTGATAGTTGACTATAAATTAACAGCAGGACCCAACGTGACATCACCCAAACTCATTGGCCGAGGACAGGGTTTTTTCACTTCATCATTTTCGAACTGTTGTGAATTACCGCAGCGGAACGGATCCAAGCTAGGAGGAATAATAAGATGTAACACACACGAAAAATAAATCACACAAAGGAACACACAAGAATTGTTAACCCGGTTCGTTGCAACAACAACTACGTCCGGGGGCGCTACCAAGCCAAAATATTCTCTCTAATATTTTCAGATGTTACAATCACAGCACCAATTTGTTTCTAGGCTACCACATGTATTTATAGGATACAAGAAATCAAATCCTAGCAATAAAAGGATTCCTAACTTAAGAAAGTATTCTTCTTCCTTAACAAGTCTTCCCAAAAATTGCTGTCACAAGGAATCCCAAATCCAAGAGGAAAACTGATCAAAATAGGAAACTGAATCGATCCGAGGAATCGTACCAAGCGCGGCCGCCCTCCCTACAAGCGCGTCCGCGCTAATATCCAGAAACTCCAGCTCCTTGCTCGACACTCCAGCGCGGCCGCTCTGGCCCTCAGCGCGGTCGCGCACATGGTCAGAAACTGCTCCTGCGAAATTCCTTCACGATTTGACTCCAAACCCAACAATCTCCCACCTGGAGACAAACCATCCATGATACCTCGTCTTGAAACAAACAAATCTCAGTTTTCAGTGGCCAGCTAATGCGTTGGTAGTGCCCGGCCTCTTGTCTAGTTATCCAAGTGAGTTGAAGCTGAGCAACGCTTCAACATAACTGTCGGTTCTACCATGCTCCGAGTCTTCATTCCGAATGATCCTCCCTGCACATCCCCGCTCACTTGCTTGCTAACTATCGATCCTGAGCAGCCGCGAATCCACGTGCCCCACACAATCACAAGCTTGGAACCTTTGTGTGTTCTTTGCAACCCATCGCATCACCGTTCTAGATCCCGCTCCCATGTTGACCAAATTGGCTCCGCGTCGGCCGACTTCATTACCCAATTTTCTATCAACATACCGTTTAGTGAAATTTCTCCCACCATGGCGATCTCGGCCACCACCATTCATCATTGGGATTCGCCTTCGTTTCCCCCAACGACTCATGTTGCATGTGGTATACAACATATTTTCCACCCCGCCACGAGCCACCAAGCTAGCTCCGCGGTTTATCTTCCATGTCCCACAACCGAAGGTCACCACACAACCCTCCTTATCAAGTTGCCTTATGGAAATCAAGTTCCTCTTCAAATCCGGAATATGTCGCACGTCACGTAGCCGCAAAACAGTCCCATCCGTTGCTTTGACCCGAACTACCCCTTTCCAATGACCTTGACTCGGATTATTGTCTCCCAAACGAACAACCCCAAAATCACCCTAATGTACTGCTCCATCCTTTCGCACTAGTGCACGAATGAAACGTCGAGCCCGAATCCAAAACCCACGAATCCGTTGAATCGCTCCCACCCAAGATTAATGCATCCGCTAACTCTTCAAAGAACATTCAATTCCTTCGCTTCCGCTCGACCGCTTCGGACAACTTCTCCTAAAGTGCCCCTTCTCCCCACAATCGTAACAAGTAATCACCTTCTTGCCACTCTTACCCTTTTCACCGATATTCAGTGCTAGCCCCGATGTCCCTGCCTTACTCTTTCTACGAATTTCTTCGCCAAGAATCACATCAACGACATCCGCAAACTTCAACTTCACTTTTCCCGTTGAAACGTTAATCGCTATCGCAGCCGTATCCCAACTTTCCGGTAAAGAAGAAAGTAAAATCAACGCTAGTACCTCATCATCAAGAGTAACAGCCACGGAAGACAGTTGGGTCGCAGTAGATTTGAATTCATTTATGTGCTTTGTCGCCGACATGCCCTCTACCATCCTTATGTTCAACAGCCTTCCTCATCGATGAGCCTTGTTCGCCGCCGATGGTGCCTCGTACATGCTCGCCAACATCTCGCAACATCTCCATGGTAGTCTTCGCCTCCAAAACATTCTTCGCGACATCCTTGGTCAACGTTTGCCTAACAAGCCCTAACGCTTTCCGATCCAAGATTTCGAATTTTGCTTCCTCTATGTCATCCGGCTTTTCTTTTAATGGTAGATACAAATCCTTGTTCCACAAAACATCCTCGATCTGCGTCTTCCAAAAATTGAAATCCGTCCCATCAAACTTTTCGATCAACACCTTATTACCATCCTCCAAAGCTCCCAAGAAATCCATAGCAAAAGATAACCCAAGCAATGATTCGACGAAACCAAGAGCTGATACCGCTTGTTGTGAAAATCACGTTCTTGCGCAATGAATAACGGATCAAGCCTTGAGAATGAATAAATAAGATGTAACACACACGAAAAATAAATCACACAAAGGAACACACAAGAATTGTTAACCCGGTTCGTTGCAACAACAACTACGTCCGGGGGCGCTACCAAGCCAAAATATTCTCTCTAATATTTTCAGATGTTACAATCACAAAGACCAATTTGTTTCTAGGCTACCACATGTATTTATAGGATACAAGAAATCAAATCCTAGCAATAAAAGGATTCCTAACTTAAGAAAGTATTCTTCTTCCTTAACAAGTCTTCCCAAAAATTGCCAAGCCACAAGGAATCCCAAATCCAAGAGGAAAACCGATCAAAATAGGAAACCGAATCGCCCGTAATCGTACTGCAAGCGCGGCCGCCCTCCCTACAAGCGCGTCCGCGCTAATATCCAGAAACTCCAGCTCCTTGCTCGACACTCCAGCGCGGCCGCTCTGGCCCTCAGCGCGGTCGCGCACATGGTCAGAAACTGCTCCTGCGAAATTCCTTCACGATTTGACTCCAAACCCAACACGAACAGCTTTAGCCTATTAACGTCTCTCAATATTGTGTTGCAAGCTGAAAAGTATAAGGAAAACTCTTTTACTATATTTGGGTATGGTCCCACGACTCCAGATTCTCGGGAACTTACTGTGATTGGAGGATTAGGAGTTTTTCGATTGGCTCGAGGATCTGCACTATTTACTAGCATTACACGTGACCATAAGACCAACTTGACCGATATTCTCAAAGCTACGGTTACGATTTTACACTATTAAGAATACTTTGAATTTTGTTTTATATTTTCTATTGTTGCCGCAAGTGATGCAAAATAAAAAGCTATCATTAGCTTATTGTGTAGATAAATAAAAAGGTTAATGTCAACCTTAATTGTGTATGATTTTTTTTCATTAATCAAAGATGAAAATGAATGATAACATGAAGTTAATAGCCCTTTTATTAGTACTCAACCTATTTAATTTTTTTTTTCCTTTTGTTCACCGAAACATTTTTTATTCCTTATATCGTATATATGCTTTCGATAGCAACGACGTTCATTTTTTCGTTTGGAAAAAAATGTTTAGGTGGAAGATTAGATGATGAAAATGTATGATAACATGGAAGACCGATATTCTCAAAGCTACGGTTACGATTTTACACCGCTAAGGATATCTTGAATGTTGTTTTATCTTTTCTATTGTTGCTGTGAGTGATGCAAAATAAAAAACTACCATTAACTTAGTGTAGATAAATAAAAAAGATTAAAGTCAATTCAATTTGTGTGTCTTTTGATTTTGTTCAATAGTCAAAGATGAAAAGATATATAATAAGGAGTTTGTAGCCTTATAATTCTCAACCTATTTCAGTTATTTTGAGCAAATAACGCCCTTTTCGATTAACAAAAAAAATTATATATATATATATATATATATATATATTTCATTCACCAGAATAATTGGAGAGCCAGAAGATTATGACAAGTTACACTAATGACATCATTAATTAAGATATTTTAGTCCATTAACAACAAGTAAAATAATGCTGTCAAAAAATAAAAAAGTAAAATAATTGAATACTACTGGTCATCAAATAACAGTCAAATAAAGTTTAAAGATGTAAGACCAAATATATCACTAGCTGCGTCACGTTGAAATTACACCGTTTGAATTGAGTAACTCTTATAAAAATTAGTTTCTTCAAACACATAAGAAAACTAATTTTAAAAATAAACGCTGCTATTTTTGTAACTAACTAATTTTTTTTTTAAATGTGCGATGATATTTTTATAATAACTGACAATTTTTCAAAAACAGTAATAGTGTTTTTCAGTATCAGTTCTAGTGTAAAACTATGTCAGTTGTTATTTTCTATTACAAGTATTATTGTTACTTAGTGCAACAGTTTTATTGTTAAAAAAGTGACAGTTTTAGTTATAAAAAGTGTCAGTTTTAGTTATAAAAAATGTCAGAAGTGTTAATAAGTTTCGATTATTTACAAAAATGCCACATCATCATTTAAAAAAAAAAACTTTCGTTATTTACAAAAATGTCACCGTGCATTTTTAAAAAAGTTAAAGTTACTTATGAAAATGTCACCGTGCATTAAAAAAAAACTAATTTTTCCAAATTACTTGGAAAAACTGATTTTTTCTAAAATTTTAACATCTGAATTGGACTCGAAAATTAAAAATATTGTTAGTAAAATAGTTGTTGTAAGTATAAAAAGTGAGGTACGAAAAACAAATATGATAATAAAAAGTAAGTGAAAAGTTCTTGTGAGTGCAAAAATGAGTTTCATTGTAATTTTAAATGAGACAATTTTGAACGATCAAAAATATGTACACAAAAATTGCGGATAAATGGACACTTGGAATAGAGAATAAAATTTGATAAAATGTAGAACACAATGCACGCCATTAAATTTGGTAGCCAATAGTGACATTAATAGAAGACAAATTCTCTTTTTAGATGGTCAAATAAAAAGACAAATTGGGTAGCCAATAGTGAAATATTGTATTGCGTTAACAAATAGGAGGAATTTTTTTTTGCTGATAGTGATATTGCATTTGACTTGTAAATAATAAACTAATCATGTTCCCACTTTGAAGGGTACAAATAATAAGTAAAATAAAAAAGGATCATTTTTAAGAAGTAATAATAAGTAAAAGTATATTTTTGAAAAAGTGATAGTGGCTTTAAATATTACGTCATCACATAATTTGACGGTCTAAACGAAATAAAAGAAGTGGGTCAGACCCAACGGGCTGGTCCCACATCCAACAGGCACAAACTGATGGAGTTAATCAGGCTCTAAATGATGTGATTTTCAGAGAAGATTTTCAGAGAAAATCTCAGGTGATGCTCAATCAAGTTGCTAAACTATTCTGTCAAACCTTAGATACTAATCTTGGGAAGATCAAGACAGAATTACTTGAAACCCTTAACTCAAGACCGCAGTCAGATTCTGATATTAGATATGTGCTGGATTCCATGCAAGCAAACATTCAAAATGAAGTTGAAATTCTAAGGGAGGAGCTCAAGATGAAAATGGATGTGATTGGAGATGGTCTAACTGTTAAGTTATCCAGTCTAACTGATGAAATGAATGATAGGCTGAAAAATCTCAAGGAAGGATTCAACAACAAAATCAGCATCAAAATCCAAGAGATGGATAACTCCTTGAGGGGGAGCATTAATGAGATAAAGCCAAACCTCCAACAGTCCATAACCGCACAAACTAAAGCAATTCAAGAGTCAATCCACACTTTCTTCAATTCCCTCAACTCTTCATTTCATAATCAAATTGATCAGCTGATTGAGCAGACTCAAGGAAACGGCAGAGCAGTTGGCTCCACAAACCTCAGGCTTCAAACCGCATCCAATGCCATCAACAACTTGGAGACCACACAACAAAGGACAACAGAAGAGGTCAGGAGATTGAAAAGGACTCTTAGAGCAGAAAATTCAGCTTTCAATCCTCCCCAACTGCTTGTACCAGATCATGAATTGAATGGACCTCCTTAGCACTTAAATCGCAAATTCTGTAATCTTTTTTCTTAACATTTTCCTTTATTTTTTCTATGTTGTATTTTACTTTCCTACCTTGTAATCTGTAAACCTCAAAGGTAGTAATGAAAAATGCATCACTGATTGAATTCAAACCTTGTTCATTCAAATCGCTTGTTTGTAGAACAATGAAACCGCATTGATTTTAAAACTTATTCAAATATTCTTAACTTAAAAATCATATTTTTGAATTGAAGTTTAAACATTCAGTTTAAACCGCATACTTAAACTAAAACTCATATTTTTTATGTATGCACCGAATGCATTTCTATATTTTCAACTTGTAAGTTATTTATCTATCAATAGTATAGAAATCTATCACTACAAGAAAAGTCATCATTAGGGTCGGCCCGTCACCGTCCCTAAAAGTCGATTTGCCGTCCCTAATAGTTTTAAGGTCGGCCTTAAGGACGGGACTTTGGGGTCCGGAATAACAGGCGACTCTAAAACTTTGGGACCCCCGTCACCGTCCCTAATAATGTATTAAAGACGGCATGCTTTGGTCCTTAAAAGTAATTTAGCGGGAATATTTTTGGAGCCAATTTTTTTTTGGGACGAGTTAATAGGGTCGGACTTGCCGACCCTAATATTAATTTAGCGCCAATTTATTTTTTTCCCGAAAAATTATTAGGGACATACGTCGCCGACCCTAATGTAATTTTGCACCAAAATATAATTTTGGAGGGAAAGATTTAAGGTCGGCTTTCAACGACCCAAACAAGCTTGTATCCCAAAATACCTAAATCTTAACCATCAATATTAACTACTCCATTCGTATAAAAATGAAACGAATGTTCATCAACTAACTCTTTCATATAAGAGCATTGACCAGCTAAATAAATGTATTATTGTACACATTTGAAGTTACACAAAATAAAGAGATAATCTTATGACCAAAAAGAAGGGAAATTAACTATATCTATCTAGCCGCCGAAAAGATACCCAGCTGCTGCTTCTTCATTACCATCAAAAAAAACTTGAGAGCTTGTACAACTGCTTCTCTTCCAAACCCCAATTCTCTAA
Organism: Adenophora triphylla var. japonica; assembly: GCA_022495995.1. Taxonomy (NCBI): domain Eukaryota; kingdom Viridiplantae; phylum Streptophyta; class Magnoliopsida; order Asterales; family Campanulaceae; genus Adenophora; species Adenophora triphylla. Next base: position 62,962 of record JAFEMH010007527.1, on the reverse strand, counting down.
GCTTTGTAACTTTAGCTTCAAAATCAGGTGCATCTTAAGCTAAAGATGTTTACTAGAGTATCCAGGTACAATAATAGCAGGGCAAAATGCAAGCTGCTCATTTTCAGCAAAAAAGTTATTAATGTTCTTGTTCAAGACCATTCTTCCAACCGGTTGCAGCGGAATAATATCTTCAGGCCAGGTTTTTGTAACATCAAGCGGGTCAAAGTCAAACCTGACCTCATGATCAGTATCAATAATCTGTATAAAAAGTTTCCACTCGGGAAAGTTGCCTGCTGCAATCGAATCGTAAAGATCTCGAGTAGCATGGCTATGGTTCGATCCTCCAACTCTGATAGCTTCTTCATCAGAGAGACATTTGACTCCATAGGTAGGTTTCCAGTGAAACTTGACCAAGTGTGCTTTTCCGGCTTTGTTAATTAGTGAATAGGTATTAACGCCGGACCCCTCCATGTGCCTGTAATCTTGAGGGATACCCACATCGTCAAATAAGAAAGTGAACATGTGTAAACTCTCGGGATGGTGAAATTCAAAAGACAATCTCCTATGTATTCTAAAATTCATAGATATCAAAATATAAGTAAAACAAAAGCCCACTTAGGAAATATGAAAGCTAATAATACAGCAGTAGGCATGCCAATAAGGTAATAAGCTCCCAAATTGACAATTGCTCCAATCTTTTGCCTGCCACATCCTCTAACAGCTCCTAATAGTTCACGTCGGGCTCAGTCAGAAGAAAAAAAAATCCAAAGTTACTATGATAAATAAGGATATTTGTGTTTACTACCTGAAAGAATAGATTGGATGCCATCCAAAAAATGGGATCCTGCAATTAACAACAGCATCTCTGCAACATAGCTAACTACTTCTTCCTCTCTGCTAAAGCAATATCCCCATAGTCGTCGCCCTAAAATCATGGAATTGAAATGATGAGGAGGGGGGTTAAAAGGTAAATTCCCTGCACAACTCCCTTCAGTGAAATTCAAAGACAATCTCCTATATATTCTAAAAGTCATAGATATCAAAATATAAGTAAAACAAAAGCCCACTTAGGAAACCATAACATACCAAATTGCTTAGCAACAGAAGAAAAATCAATGAAATAAAAACTGAAGACTATGAAGGCTCAATAGGGCTGAACTGAAGCTCATACAACTGAGATCCAATTAAGTCTCTAAGAACATTGCATTAGCACACATATGGAAAACAATTTACATCTGTAACAAGAAACCTCAATTGTTCAACAATCAATAAGTTAACTGAAGTACCTCTGGTTCCAACAGTTAATGATGAGTTGTTGTTCCACACTGGTGCACCAGAATTTGTTGTAAAATATGGGCTGTTGAAACCACTAGAAGGGCGGTTCTGCATCAGAAAATAACAAAAGAATATGAGTGAACAGCGCTAATATTCGTGTGGTCCACACTCCATACTCGCACAACAACAACAAAGAATAAAGAACAAAACAACAACAACAACAAAGTTTTAGTCCCAAAAGAATTTGGGGTCGGCTAACGCGAATTCTCATATGTCATCGTGAAAATAATAATAATAATAAGTTAAAACAATATTAGCAGACTTAAAGACGCAAATTTTAACCAAATTTGAAGTTTATCAACATGCCAAGTTAGGGAAAATGCACGAATCAAATCCACTAACTAAAGGGACCCACCAAATTGCTTCTTGTTATCTTCACAAATCATTTGCCAAGCAATATGCTACTGGTATTACATTGGTAGATTGAATCAGACGAACTTGCCTAGAAAGTGAAGACTCAAAATATGTCCCTTTACCCCAATCAAATCTCAATTAACATGAACAGATGTACTAGATAATCAATGTTGGCATCAGGCATTATAATATCATCCAAAATGAGTATCCCAGCATTGTTTTACGAAACGGTGACAGTAGTCAATATTAGCATCTAAATTCAGTAACCCCGATCGTAAAATCTATCCATACATCTTGCTTTAATAGCCCTAAAGTAATTATCTTCATATATGTGCTTTTTCACCGTGTACAGCTCTATCTGAAGTCAATACTATCAAATTCGTAATAACCCCGATCGTAAAATCTATCCATACATCTTGCTTTAATAGCCCTAAAGTAATAATCTTCATATATGTGCTTTTTCACCGTGTACAGCTCTATCTGAAGTCAATACTATCAAATTCGTATAACCCATAAGTTTTTTTTTACATATATTAGCACACCAGCTGCCTAAACAAATCACAAGAACTAATAAAAAGACACTTAATAGTTATAAAACCAATTACCGACCCTAAATTTGAACATCTAAACCCAACCAAATTAAGCTAAATCCAACAGATGAAATGGGTAAATTAAAAATAAATTCAAACAAGAAATTAATCATTCCCCATTTATTGGCAACCAAAGAAGTAAAATACAAGCATGAATACAATATTGAACTAAATAAATAAAAAAAAAACTAACCAATTCAAATTTAATCAGGCAAATTCATACACAGATAAAGAAATTAGCTCAGAACGGATCAATCCAATGAAATTATATATAAGAGCAAGAAAAAATCACAAAATTGAGCCAGCACCGGTGAACTCATCGGTAATCTTACCAGCGGTTCCTTTAAGAGGACCAATGGGAGAAGAGGAAGGTGTGGTGGCGGCGGCAACGGCAGAGGTAGCATAGTTGATGGCGCAGTTGAGGAAGTAGCCAGCAGGAGAAGGGGTGTTGGAGGATCGGGAGGGGTTTCTAGGGTTTGTGAATGGGTATCTAGATGGAGGACGACGAAGTGGAGCTCGGAGGAGAGAGGCTAAGAGCCTCCGGGAAGACATTGTTGGCGATTTCAAAGAGAGGGAAAGAGGAAATGCTAGGGTTGAGTGAAATAGTCACACGACGATTGCAGAGAACGGCAATTAAACCTAGAAAACGATTAGAGAGGGATGTAGAGGGAAGGTGCGGGAGAGGTGAAAGTGGGCGTAAGAGTAGGGAGGTTTTGGGTTTTTTTTTTTTTTAATTTCATTTATTAGCTGATTAATTTTTAGAGACCCAATTTGCCGTTCTATCAATTTTGATTGTGTAAGGCTGACTTATTAAGTAGGTAATAGGGACTAGAGAATTCCATCGACCCAAAAATTCTAGTCCCTAATAATGACTTTTTTTGTAGTGTATAACTTAAGCTAGTGTGTGCATTGACTTGGGACATGACTTATCATGTTAATTCTTATGGACATGTTTTTACCAAGGATAATGTTAGCTTTTGTTATAGTAGGTAATGACATCAATCAAATAGGGGGAGATTGTTGGGTATGCATACTTTAACCCTCATAGCTTTAGGTTAAATTTGATTGATACCATAACCTCATCTCGATTTTTTGGGCTTTAGGCCCATATGTAATGAGCCTTAGACTTCAATTTTTTAGTATAAGTCCATTTTATAGAATATGTTTATTTAGGCTTGAAGACTGGCACAAGACTCATTAGACATGAGATTTCAATTCAAAAGGTTTCAGACCGCACGTATGAAACCGCTCCAGCAAACCGCTATGTGGAATTCTTACCTTGAAACCGTACTTTGAAAACCACAGTGAAACCTCATTGGTGAAATCGCACTGCTTAAACTACATCCTCACCAAACCGCATCCAATGATTGAAGACTTGAAGTTGGACCACTTATGACTGTTGGAATCCACATCAGCAATATTATAAGTCAATCAAAAATTTTTGTCACGTGACTAACTATCAGACAGGATCTGCAAAGATTCTGAAAATGTGACAAATGTCCTTCATTCCTTAAATACAGTTACAGTTGAGGTCTGATCAGCCTTATCTAACATCTTCTGAACAAAGGGACAAAGTGGACACGTGGATCAATCAGACCGCACTAGTACAGTCCTTGCACAGCTGTATCATAACGGCTACTTTCTTGGTGCTTGGGTATAAATACCCCCATTATTCAACATTTGAAGATTGTTTGAGAAATTGATTTTACAGTGAGTTCATAGAAGATTGAAGCTATTCCCAGAGATATTCAACCATTTGTATTTTCATCTTCTTTCTTCAAGAAAATATCTTCAGCCCAGAAATTGAGCTTTTAACATCAAAATTTCTTGAGCTCCATATTATACAGATTCAAAGAGCCTTGATTCTTATTTATCACATACACACCTCACTTGATTAATTACATAGATTAATTCACTTGAGATACACTGATTATAGTCTAGAATTTGATCTTCATAGAATAGATTTTAAATTTGAGTTTGATTCTTGTACTTTGTAATCTCTCTCATACTCTAATATAAAATCTAGCTTTAGAAAATCCAAGACTAACCATCTTGATAGTGGATGTAAATCATTTACGATTGAACCACTCCAAATATTGTGTTCTTATATTTCTGCATTTTTACTTGCTGTTCATCACTAATTATTTTGTCCTTATCTGTTTGATCTTTATATAGGTTATCTATTGTTGTGAATTGTGTTTCTAGTTAATTTTATCAAAACCTCACTTTACTGTTTTGTAAAACCGCACACAAAATCGCACATCTAAACCTCACTTATAAACTCAAAGAAATTTCGCTGTGCATTTTACATTTCTACTTGCGATTTTGATACACTGCAAGCGGTTTTGTAAGCAGGAGGTTTAGTTTTCAAAAAGCGGGGAAAAATTTTATAACAGCTATTCACCCCCTCGCCTTTTAGCTGTTTTTCATCCTTATTGCCACCTTTGGAACCAACACTATCAAAAAAAAAAAAAATTAAAGTAATTGAATACTACTAGTCAACAAAAAACAGTATAGGACCAGTCAACTAAAGTTTTAAAAAAAAATCAGTTATAAATATACACAAAAAAATTGCGGATAAATGGACACTTGGAATAGAGAATAAAATTTGATAAAATGTAGAACACAGTGCACGCCATTAAATTGGGTAGCCAATAGTGACATTAATAAAAGATAAATTCTCTTTTTAGATGGTCAAATAAAATATCTAATTATTAAAATGTTGTCATATTAAAATGGCTTGACAATTATCAAACCACTCTTCACCACTAAGAGGGGAAAAAAATGAAATAGTTACTCCTCCTTCCGTCCTAAAGTGAATCCCTCCATCTTAAAGTGAATGTTCGTTTTGAGTTTAGGTAATTTTGAAATCTTTTAATTGAAAATAATCATAAACATTTTGTTTATTCACTTTTAAAATTTTAGTTTTTCCAAAAATATGAAGAATTATGAAAAAAAATTTGAAAAAAAAATCATAATAAAACAAAGTTATCTGAAAGAAAAGTTTCTGAACATACCAAAAGTGTCGAGTTGGGCCAAGCGAGAAAAGCCCAATCACAGATAACATTGGCACCCACATTCTCAATGAGACTAATCCAATCAGAACAAGGCCCACGGCCCATCTCACACATCAGTCGACTAAGCCCATGGTCCGACTTACAGGTCCCGACCTAACTTAGTCCGACCTCATTATCCATGCTACAATTCGGGTACGAACCATGCTCTACCCGACAGTCAGGTCGACCATTCCACGAGTGGCGACCTCGACCTAACTCAGCAAGTGACGACCTGACACTTGCCGGCTTATTTGGTCAATCAATGCTCACAACTACATCCCTACAAATCAGGGACCGTTATAGACACGTGCCCATGACCAAGTAACCGCCGCTATAATCTCGGAGGACATGTCTCCTCACCAAAAATACATTACTATTACCTATAAATACTTCATCACTACCAACGGTGCAAAGGTAACTGCCATTTTGTTATCAGAATTCATTATTCTATACATTTTGAGCTATAAACAACGGTAATCTTACTCTCACGCCCGGAAGCTGCCTTCGCCGGAGACACATCCGGCTAGTTGTGGGTTCTGTTTTCAGGTCAAGGAGCCAGGTGATCAGTCCTGCCACGTGGAGGAAGATTGATAAGCACATTTCCTGTAACATCAGTTTGGTTCCATTGCCGGGAAAGTGCTTTAGACTTGACTTCGAAAACTCCATCAAACCTGCAACAATGGTGACTTCAGAAGGACACGTATCCGAGGCTTCACTTGGGCACGATGAAGTGAACAACAACAACAATGCAAACGTTGGAAATGCAGATTTGCCTCCTCCTCCCCCTCCTCAACGACATCATGCTAGGGCGACACGCTCTAACAGCGTGGCTGATGGCAGGGGATTGCCAGATGCAAGGAGAGAAAAGCGTCCTATGGAAGGACAAGGAGCTCCACCTCACCCAAAACGTACAACCTGGGCGAGGCTAATGTGGGAAGCAGGCGGGTCCCTCCACTAATCCCATGAGCAAGAAAGAAATGATGCTGGAGCGAGCCCAGATTCTGGCTGACTTAATAGCCATGGAGGAGGCAGAACAGGCCGACATACGCTCTGAGAGAGTGGCACCCGCTCAGGTTTCTAATGGGCAACAGGCCAGGAGTGCTAGGCCAAATGAAGGTGTGGGACAGAACGGCGAAGACAGAATGGTACGTCGAGCTCCCACTATAGTTCATGTGCCGAGTAATGATTTAAGAGCTAGCCTCAACAGAAACAGAGAGCAGGAGGCTCAATCTGATTTGAGGACTCAGTTAACAGCCAATAGAAACAGACATGTTTCCCGGCTTTAACACAGAGATCAGGGTCTCAAAGAGACAGAAATGGGCATAGGTCGCCTGTGAGAGGGGAAAGGCGCAGGTCGCCACATGGAGATCACAGGCGCAGGTCGCCGTCTGCTGCTGAGAGGCGCAGGTCGCCTCAAAGAAGTAACAGACATAGATCCCCAATAAGATCAGAAAGGACCAATTCTCACAGGGACAGAAGGAGTAGGCAGGTGACTCCCCCCAGAAGTGAAGGCCAGAGGTCCAATGCTGCTCCCCCTCCAGGAGATGAAAGACCCGACGCTAGAGAATGGTTGTTGATGAAAAAGAAATTTGAGCAATGGGAGGAGGAGAAGAAAAAAGAGACGGGAAAGGTTGAACGAATTGACTTTGCTCTTCGACCTTTCTCCAAAGAAATCAGAGATAGTCGACCTCCTCCTACTTTCAGGTTGCCTCTTCTGGAGAAGTACTCTGGGTCGACAAATGCCAGGAGCCACATATCCCATCTGGAAGCCACTATGTGTTTTGTCGCCAATGAGGATGACAACATGTGCAAGGCTCTCCTAAGCACACTTCTTGGGGCGGCCTTAACTTGGTTGATGGTTTGGTCAGCCGGTAGTATCACCCAGCATGGGCATGCTGAGAACAAAATTCTTAGATCGCTTCTCATTGCAGGAGCTCGAAAGATAACCGTCACTGATCTGAATAACTTGGTGCAGGGTAAGAATGAAAGCTCGATGAGCTATTTCACCAAGTTCAAAGAGATGGTTGATAAAATAGAGGAAGACCTCACAGACAGGGAGGTAATCAATTGCTTCCGAAGTGGTATTTCCTCAGAAGACATGGACTACGAGCTCACAGTCCGAACGGTCACAACTCGACAGGAGTTGTTTGAAAAGGTGTATAATGTCGCTCGGCCGAGGAAAGGAAAGAAAAGAAGAACGGTAAGAGCCCCAAGGTTGAAGTCGCTGACGAGAAAAAGGACTCCAACAAGAATGGGTGGAACAATAAAAATGGAAAGACCAGAACTAGGGCGACAGAGAAGGTGCCCGAAGCTTTCACTCCCCTCACGGTGAGTCGGGCGAGATTTTGAATGCTTTGTCGAGCGGCTCCTCCGGTCCCAATGAATCCAGCAACAAGTTTAGGCGGGACAACAGCAAGTACTGCGACTACCACAAAGACACCGGTCATCTCACGAGAGGATTGCTTGGGATTAAAGCGTATCATCCAGAGAATGGTCGACCAGGGAGACTCGAAGCTTATGTGAAGAGACCTCAAGGCTGGGGAGGTGAGCGGCCCAGCGGGTGGGCAACCAGGGACCTAGGCGTGCCTAGACTCGAACCCTGGGGGTCATCACGAACAAGCAAGCAACACGCCATCAAGCACAAGATATTCCAGCTTAATAAGGCCCCACATGTGCCTCCAAGGAGAGAAATAAGAGATGAGGCAATCGGCTTCTACCCCACACGAATTGGCAACAAATATGGCGGCTAGGGAGCAAGTTCTCGTCATCCCGGGTCTCATTGATGGATGTACGACGAGCGGACTCTTAGTCGACACCTGGGCCTGCAAGGATATTTTGTTTTACAAAACTTTCAAGGAAATGGGCCTTAATGATGAACAGCTGGAGAGATATGATGGCAGGTTGGAGGGCTTCACCAACCACCGAGTTGATGCTAAAGGCCAGATAGTGCTCGACGTCGACCTAGGCCAGCACCCCCTCAGGATTGTCTCGAAGGTACAATTTATCGTAATTGATGTAAATAGTGACTATGCCGCCATACTTGGAATTCCTGGACAGGTCGCTCTTGGAATGGTAGCTTCAATTCCTCACCAGCGAGTAAAGTTCCCCACACCTGCTGGAGTGGGTTGCGTACAAGGCACAGCTCGTGCTTATCTGGATCATGTTCTAAGAGAAAGAAAGAAAAGGGAGCTAGAAATTGAGACTGCTGATGGTTACTTGAAGCTGTCTCAGTCAGTCACCAAAACTACCCGACTGTCAACAATCACCGACGTGGTAGAGTCGACCTATCGCTCAAATGACGAGGTCATGCTTGAGTCGACACGTCACTCTAACACCACTAAGGTCGATTCAGATGTAGTTATGGTCGATCAAGTCGTCATAGGAGACCTATGCCTCCAGATAGACAATAACTCGGGGGCCCCTACCAACAAGGTTGCAGACAAGCTTGATGATATGATAGCTGAGGAGGCTCCACACTTGGGAGCTGAGGAAAGACAAAAGGTCAGGGAGATCATAGTGGAGACTCTACAATTCAGAGATGGACCAGAGCTAGAAGCTGTGGATGAGCTAGAGTCAGTAATCACCAACCCTTCTTACCCCGATCAAAAAATTCAGATTGGGAAGCAGCTATCAGTTGAGGAGCGAGCAGAAATCATCGAGCTACTCAAAGAAAGTAATGATGTCTTTGCATGGAGAGTAGAAGACATGAGGGGAATCAAGGAGGAGGTCGCTGTTCACAGACTGGAAGTCAACCCGACCATAAAGCCGAGACCCCAAAAGTTGAGAAGTTTTGCTCGCGACAAGGAAGAGGCTATCAAAGCAGAGGTACAAAAACTTTTGAGTGCAGGTATAATCAAAGAGGCCACTCATACAACGTGGTTGGCCAACGTGGTCATGGTGAAGAAATCGAATGGCAAGTGGCGGATGTGTGTCGACTTCACTACTCTCAATCTAGCTTGCCCAAAGGATAGCTATCCTCTTCCTAGAATTGACAAGCTTGTTGATTCCATTGCTGGTCATTCCACTCTCAGTTTCCTGGATGCTTACTCGGGATACCACCAAATAAAGATGCACGAGGATGACATAGCGAAGACGGCATTTCAGGCAGCTGGAGGCATCTACTGCTACAATATGATGCCTTTTGGATTGAAGAATGCAGGAGCTACATATCAGAGGATGGTGAACAAAGTCTTTGCCTCACAGATTGGTCGAAATATGGAGGCCTACGTTGACGACATGGTCATTAAAACTAAGGCCGGGAGTCACGTGGTCGACCTAAAGGAGACATTCGCCAATTTACGAGCAAACGACATGAAGCTCAACCCCAGTAAATGTGTGTTTGGAGTGGCAGCTGGCAAGTTCTTGGGATTCATGGTATCTCAAAGGGGCATAGAAGCTAATCCCGAGAAGATAAAGGCTTTAGTCGACATGAAGGCTCCTACCTGTGTCAAAGAGATGCAGCGACTTAACGGAAGGGTAGCAGCTCTTGGTCGCTTCATATCTAAATCAGCAGAGAGATCTCTCCCCTTCTTCAAAGCGTTGAGGGGGACGAAAAGCTTTGAATGGACGACCGAATGTCATTCGTCGTTCCAACAATTGAAGGATTATCTTGCTACTCCACCTCTGCTCATTAGCCCGACTGAGACTTTATTTGTGTATCTATCTGTTGGAGACAAGTCGATTCTTTGCAGTATTGATTAGAGAGGATGAAGGGCGTCAGAAGCATGTGTACTATATCAGCAAAGCTTTATCAGATGTGGAAAGCAGGTATTACAACGCTGAGAAAGTCGCTTATGCTCTAGTCGTAGCTTCAAGAAAGTTACGGGCTTATTTTCTGCTCATCCAATCGTGGTTCTTACCAATGCTCCTTTAAGAAAAATACTGCACAAGCCGGAGAGTTCAGGTCGACTACTCAATTGGTCAATTGCCCTCACTGAATTTGACATTGAGTATCGACCTCGAAAGGCGTTGAAGGCTCAAGCTCTAGCTGACTTCTTGGTCGAGCTTACGTTCACCAAGGAAGATGACGAGCAGCGAGCTCCAAAAGAAAAGGGCAAAGGGAAAGAGCCAGAGTCACAAGTCGCCATCACTCTACCCGTCGATTGTTGGAAGGTCTATTCAGACGGGTCAGCAACCAAAAATGTCAGTGGAGCTGGAATTGTCTTGGTCGAGCAGTGCGGGACCTGTTTACGAGGAATCGCTAAGGTTCAAATTTGACGCTTCCAACAACCAAGCTGAATATGAAGCCTTGATTGCAGCTATCGAGTATGCCAAGTGTTTTGGAGCGACTAAGATCATGGCTTACTGTGATTCGCAGTTGATAGTCAACCAGGTCAGAGGCGAGTATGAGGTGCTCAGTGCCACATTGATCAAATACTGCGACCTGGTGAAAGAGCTGATAAAGGACTTAGAATTCTGGGAGATTCAAAGGATTGGAAGAGAAGATAACGAGCTGGCCGACCTCCTTTCGAAACTGGCTACTTCAGATGAGCCACATGGCGAGCCTATCTCCTTCCTCGAAAATCCAGCTTATGAGAGGGTAAAAATTCAGTGCATAGATGATCCCTCAAGAAATTGGACTCAGGAGAAGTGTTGGATCGAGGAAATGAAAGCATACTTAGAAAGTGGCGAGGCCGCCGAGAGGACGAGAAGAAGGCTCGAGCTATCAAAAAGAAAGCTCCGAGATATGTCATTCAAGGAGGCGACACATTCAGGAGATCTTATACTCGGCCATTGCTAAAGTGCATCGATCCCCAAGAGGTCGCCCTCTTGATACACGAAGTGCATAGTGGAATTTGTGGTGGACACCGGGGGCGGGACTCTTGCTGACAAATTAATCACGTTGGGATACTACTGGCCACACATGAGAGCTGACACTCACAACTTTGTTCAGCAATGTGATCAATGCCAAAGGTTTGCCAACCTTCCCCATGTGCCTACAACAGAGCAGACTCCTGTGATCGCAGCTTGGCCATTTGATATGTGGGGCGTCGACCTGATTGGACCCTTCCCTCCCGCCCGAGGAAACTGCAAGTACGTGATAGTGGCCATAGATTACTTCACCAAATGGGTTGAGGCCAAACCACTAGCTCGCATCACAGAGGAGAATGCTATTAACTTCATACACGACTTCATTTGGTGTCGATTTGGTTTTCCTCGAGCTATAGTGTCTGACAATGGGTTACAGTTCTCCCAGACTTTCGATACAGAGATGAAGCGAGTGGGAATCAAACATTGGAAATCCTCTGTCGCCTATCCTCAAGGAAATGGGCAAGCTGAAGCAGCAAATAAACTTGTTCTATCTTCGCTCAAGACTGGGCTCGTAGGTCGACGAAACAATTGGTTGGACGAACTCCCCCTTGCTCTTTGGGCAGTTCGTACAACCACTCGGGGGCCTACGGGAGAAACCCCTTTTGCTCTCACATATGGGTCAGAGGCCATGGCACCTGCTGAGCTCAGATTCCCTACGGCTAGAGTGACCTTCTTCGATCAAGAGCAGATGACACCAACAGGTTGATCGACTTGGACCTGATCGACGAGAAGCGAGAAACAGCCTACCTCCGAATGGTCAATTACAAGCAGCGGACTAAAAGTTATCACGACAAGAAGGTCAAGGCAAGGTCTTTCCAAGTGGGAGATTATGTATTGAGAAAGATTGAGGCAACGGGTAGAAGGACCCAGCAGAACAAGCTATCTCCTAATTGGGAAGGTCCCTATGTAGTCACTCGAGTCGTCAAGGAAGGAACCTACATGATAGCTCATCCTGGAGGTGACGAGTTGAAGCACCCTTGGCATGCTACTCACCTCATCAAATACTACTTCTAATCTTCAGTTTCAAACTTCAAAGCTTGTGTTTAGTTCTAGTTTCAAGATGATGTAAGCATGTTTCCTATTTCAATGAAAAACGCAGTTTATTCGATCAAACATACTGTTACATTAACGTCAACAAGCTCGACTCTTAGTCAGCTTCGTTTTAACAAGCTCGATTCTTAATCAGCTTTGTTTATTTAAACAAGTCCGACTCTTAGTCGACTTCGTTCTAACGAGCTCGACTCTTAGTCAGCGTCGTTCTAACAAGCTCGATTCTTAATCAGCTTCGTTTATTTAACAAGTCCGACTCTTAGTCGACTTCGTTCTAACGAGCTCGACTCTTAGTCAGCGTCGTTCTAACAAGCTCGATTCTTAATCAGCTTCGTTTATTTAACAAGTCCGACTCTTAGTCGACTTCGTTCTAACAGACTCGATCCTCGGTCAGTTTGTTAGATTTAGCTCGACCCTAGGTCGGCTACAATAATAATAACAGGTTCGACTCATGGTCAATCTCGTTCAAAGGAAAAAGTTAACCAAGTCTGAGGTCGACTAAATCAACAAGATTAGGTCGCCTCTAGGCTTAAGTTGACTCATTTACCCTATCTATATCTAGCTCGACACTTATTTCAACAAGCATACAACATTCATGAATCAAAAGTCAGCTAAGATTGGATGTAATAAGTCTCCCAAAAGCGGGCCAAGACTTAAGAAAAATAAACTTACAAAAATATTTTGCCTCCCAAAAAACTGGGCCAAGGCATTCGAATAATGTTGAAGCAAAAACAAAAACATTGTTTGGAACTTGTTCATTACAAATAATTTAAGAGCTCTGGCCGATATCAGTTTGGTCGTCAATGGAAGCTCGACCTTCACCATTTTCTTGTTGCTGAGGCTCCAAAGGCTTACCCGACTCGGAATATGTTTGCTCAGTTTCAATTTCCATAGCTTCGGCATCATCGAGTTCCGCCAAGACCACATCAAAATTCCTGTCAAGAACAGGGGGAGCTTCCCACTTCTCGCAGTGATCCTCCTCATCCTCTTGAGCAATGAAAGCAAGATCATTTTCTAGGTAAGGAACAAGCGAGTGACCACTACGAGCCGTCATATCATATTGGGACTCAGTAAACCAACGAGCTAATTGCTCGATGGTAACCGTGGCCGTTGGATCTACAAGCGCGCGACGGGCCATATGTCTTTTGCCGACCTCAAGAAAATCTTGGGCCTTAGACACTATGGCATCGTAGTACTCATCCCCTGCTTTGAACTTCTCAACTGCTGCTTCAGAGGCATCTTTGGCAGTTTTCTCGATGGTAGCCTGGAGGTCTTTCTGGCTTTTCTCTCTCTCAAGCCGATGCTGTTCATGTAGCTCGAGCAAGAAGGCATCCTTCTCCTTCAGGAGTTTGTTGACTGTGGCCAGCTCAGTTTTGGTTTTTTCCAACTCGTTCTTCTCTGTTTCCCTCTCCGCTTCCACCTCCTTGATCTTAGATTCAGCAGCTGCCAGATCGGACAAGGCCTTCGTCTTCACCATTTCATTGGCTTCACACGAGTTGTCCAGATCGTTGTATTTCTCTCTCAAGTCAGCCAACTCTTGTGCCTTCTTGGCATAATCGCGCAGGGCCCGCTTCTCCCTCTCAATTGACGCCCTCCAGGAGCTTTTAGCTTGCTCGTTCATGGTGAGAGACTGCATTAGAGGAAACATTGAAGTATTAGCTCGACCAAGAGGAGAACTGACGAACTAATATAATAAGCGACTAAACAGAAAGGGAAAGTAAAGGTTTACCTCGCTGTGTACCAACCCAGATCGGGCTGAAAATTCCTCTGGAGTCATCCCCTTCTCTGCAAAGTGAGCTAGGAGATCTACATCCAGGGCCCTTCTCACCACCACTTGACCAAGCGCCACGTCAGGATAGCGCCGAGTCATGCTGTTGACCCCAATGAGAGGGGGAACATCGCTGAGCCTCTGAATCAGAGCATCTACAGATTCTTGGCTCCTCGGAGGGGGGGCTAGAGGAGGGAGTAGACTTGGGGAGACGGCCTTGCCCTTTCCAGACCTTGATCTTTTTCTCGTCCTCAATGCCTGATCATCTTCCTCTTCAACAACATCATCAATTTCAACTACATTCATTGGACTGGAGCCCGCCATCTCAGCCCCAGAGGTCGCAGCATTGGCCTCTTGAACAGGATCAGAGCTCGGACTTGGCCTAGGCGACCTGCTGAATTCCTCCCCTCCCTCATTTACATTCATGGAATGGGAACCACTCTGTTGAAGGTCCTCTATAGCGACCTCCTCCATTGGGATTAACCCAGCATTGTCCTTTGGGAGAAGGTTATTCCTTGCAGCAGCATCCCTCTCTCTGCTGGCCTTGGCGTTCGCAGCTCCGTGGGCCCTCTTAGACTTCTTCTTGTCAGAAACTCCAACAATTCGAACCATGGCGGCTTCTTGTTCGGGAGTCAAAACTGCACGACATCAAAGTATTAGCTCGACAATTCAAAACAGTCCTACGAGTAAATCATTGACGAAGTAATTGATACAATTCAAAGCAGTTCTATGTACGAATTGAATAACTCTACATACGAGCAGGCAATTTGGTAAAGAGTTGCAATTCGAAATAGTTCTATGTACGAATTAATTCTACATACGAGCAAACCATCTGATAAATACAGAAATACGATTGCAAGCAGTTCTATGTACGAATTAATTGATTCTACAAGCGAGCAAGTAAGTGTCGAGCTGAAAGTTAAGTATGCAGATCAAAGCAATCCTATACGCCTATAAAAAAGCACTTATGCAAGTTAACATTGGACGAGCTAATGAGCGAAGGCGAATAAACCCTTACCACCGATGTGTTCTCCATTGTTCTTGCAATAGTCAGCTTGCTTCTGACAAAACTGACAATTCTCCTCTAATCTACCCAAAGAGTGGGTTACCCAATCAGGGTACACCTGGCCTCTCAATACAGGTGCAAGGGGCTCTGCTGCCTCATCTCCAGGCATCATCCCTGCTAGAACATAATTGTACTTGGTTGTCACTAATGACTCCCAATCGACGGGTCCATCCTTGACCAGGGCACACAGCTTTCTATACAAAGTTCTACACCAAGGAGGCTCCCAGTAATTCTCCTCACTGATAGCATCAGATTCATCATTAGGCAACGGAAATTCCCAACCCAGCCTGCTCTCAACTAAAACTACATGTGAGTTCCAGCAATTGTGTTTATTTGGAAGGTTGGTAAACAACTTGGGAGAGTTGGGCTTGGAGGGAGTGCTAATTCCCCAGTCGTGCTTATCTAGCTTGGCACCAAAGAACTCTTTGAAAACCTTCATGCAAGGCTCATGGCCCAAGAGCCTACACACCATTGCAAAGCACACCAGCACTCTGCAAGTGTTAGCACCGAGCTGAAGAGGGAGGGCATCCATACATTCCAGAAACTCATTAATGAAAGGATCCAATGCAACCTCAAACCAAATTTCAAACCGCCCAGTAGAAGAAAGCTACCCTAGTAGCATCTTTAGTGAAGGTCGTACGGTATTTGGCTAAAAATTGTTTCTGACTAAGGATAGTCAACCTAAAGTCTGCCCTATCTACCCCACAGAAGTTGTAGATCACATCATAACGAGACTCCAAGTTCTTCCTCCCACGAGTAGGTCGTTGAGGTACATAGCCCCTCTCATTCTTGCCTGGCACCACAGTGGGCCCAAATGCATTGACAATTCGAGGACCAGAAGAAGTTGAGGCAGCGTTCCCTTCTTGAGTCGTCATATCTGTACAAGCAAAAGAGGAAGCAGGGGAGTCAGTCCTATGATCATGATCAGTCGACCTACCTAAGGACGACCTAGACTCCCCTGGGAAACCTATCCTATTTCTAAGGAAGGAAGGTTTTTGGACATCCCTAACATAAAACAAGGTGATATGGTCAAGCAATTCATGGAATAGATGAAAAGCGACAACAGTTGAGTCGTCAATCACCACATTCTCAATTTCTCCTACAATGGGCAGCCCTATCTCAGTGTAATTCAATCCCCAACTAGTCAAAATGGAGGCGCACTCATCTAAGGACATCACTCTCCACTCACCGTTCACATTCTTGCATGCCATACGGTTAACAGTACAGTAGCCGTACCACGCTCCCGGTTCGCAACTAAAGGTCCTAGCCATGGCGGAAACGGAGAACAGTGCAAAATTAAAATCCTTAAAGCAAAGGTACGAAAGAAATACCTTAACTAATTGCAGAAGGTGGGTTCGTTGCTGAAGCAGAGAGCTGAATTTAAATCTTGCTGAAATCCCTTGATTATCGCCGGAGAAGAAGAAGTTCTAGAGCAGTAAAAGTTCTAAATGAAGAGGGATTTCTCTATTTATATTTTCCTAAATTTGGAAGGGGAAAAGAAAATCAAAATTAATTTTCCAAAATTAAAGATTGAGGCGGTTTTCGAGAAGGAGTTCCAAACGTCGAAGCTGTAATCATTACTAAAACCGGCGCTCCTTCATCTCCAACCGTTCATCACCAACGATCAGGATGTTGCCACGTCATCATAGTCGACCTGCTTCAAAGACTAGTATCGACCTTCGAGTAAAGCAATTTTTGGCAAAGAAATCTTCTTAACTTCCAAGTCGACGAAGTCAACTCGAAAGTTGGGGGCCACTGAACATACCAAAAGTGTCGAGTTGGGCCAAGCGAGAAAAGCCCAATCACAGATAACATTGGCACCCACATTCTCAATGAGACTAATCCAATCAGAACAAGGCCCACGGCCCATCTCACACATCAGTCGACTAAGCCCATGGTCCGACTTACAGGTCCCGACCTAACTTAGTCCGACCTCATTATCCATGCTACAATTCGGGTACGAACCATGCTCTACCCGACAGTCAGGTCGACCATTCCACGAGTGGCGACCTCGACCTAACTCAGCAAGTGACGACCTGACACTTGCCGGCTTATTTGGTCAATCAATGCTCACAACTACATCCCTACAAATCAGGGACCGTTATAGACACGTGCCCATGACCAAGTAACCGCCGCTATAATCTCGGAGGACATGTCTCCTCACCAAAAATACATTACTATTACCTATAAATACTTCATCACTACCAACGGTGCAAAGGTAACTGCCATTTTGTTATCAGAATTCATTATTCTATACATTTTGAGCTATAAACAACGGTAATCTTACTCTCACGCCCGAGCGTCTTCGCCGGAGACACATCCGGCTAGTCGTGGGTTCTGTTTTCAGGTCAAGGAGCCAGGTGATCAGTCCTGCCACGTGGAGGAAGATTGATAAGCACATTTCCTGTAACATCAGTTTCAAAAAAGTATTCAATTTTGGACAATAAAAGAAAGACATTCAATTGGAGATTCAATTGGAGATAGAGGGAGTAATAATAACTGAAATCAGTCTTCACAACAAGGAGAAATATTGTAGTGCGTTGACAACTAGGAGGAATTTTTTTTTGCTGATAGTGATATTGCATTTGACTTGTAAATAATAAACTAATTATGTTCCCACTTTGAAGAATATATATGTTCAACGTTCAAAGAAAAAGAAGAAAGAATATTCTCAAAGAAAAAAAAGAGAAAAAGAGATAATGGCTTTAAATATTACGTAATCACATAATTTGACGATTTGAACGAAATAAAAGTAGCGAGTAAGGTCCAACGGGCTGGCCCCACATCCAAAGGCACAAAAGACAATTAAATATGAAAGAGTCAAGGACCCTAAGACCCATAAGTGAGATCACAAACCCATAAATACCCAATCGAGATCAGAAATTCCTCATAAACCCGCTGTAATTAATATACCTAGAATACCCCTCCTTCCCGTTCCTAAACAGCCGTCCTTTTCTATGTTATTTTAGAAAAATTGAATCAAAATGTAGAGTATGGGATTCGAACTCTAGACCCTCCACTATAAACCAAGGTCTTAACTACTTGGGCAATGCTTTGTTTACATTTATTTTTGCAATATATTTTATTAGTATAAACTGTGGAGGAAAATTAATTTAAAAAAAAATGAGATTTCACAGCTATAAGACCTTTGAATGGTCCTATAGCAAATGATATATGACCTGGCAACATCATATATAAGACCATTGGATGGTCCTATAGCAAGTAGTATAAGACCTCACACAATCTTATACCAACGCATTAAGACCTTTGAATGGTCCTATAGCAACTGGTATAGGACTTAACAACATCATATACAAAGCTATAAGACCTTTAGATGGTCCTATATCATGTGATATAGGACCTCACACAATCTTATACCAACGCATTAAGACCTTTGAATGGTCCTATAGCAACTGGTATAGAACTTAACAACATTATATACAAAGCTATAAGACCTTTGAATGGTCTTATATCAAGTGATATAGGACCTTTGAGAGAGAGAGAAACAATCATAAAACCCAACTTCAGAAATAGCAGTAGCATTTTGACCAACTAAATTGATGCTCACTGCGGCACCTTCTTGCTGTTAAAGCTCCAGAAGACCATGTCCACTTAAATATATATCACTAGAAGCAGAAACATGAGGCAAAACAGGAGAAATGCCATTATATATATAGTGTACACACACAGAGAACTAACTGAAGGGAACATTGAATCACCGTTTGGATCGCCATAAGTGCTGATCGAGAGCAAACATTTTCTGTTCTAAATTCATTTCCTGCCTTAAACAGCTTAACCAAAAAAATTGTGAAAAGGGGAACGATAAGAACCCTAATTGAGATACAAATTCTAACACTTACACATCGATGAGAAAAAAAATCGAACACAGATATTCACAATTCACAATCAGTCAGAGCACAAACAAAAATCAATCATTGAGAGGAAGAGGGAGAGGGAGAGGGAGAGGGAGAGGGAGAGAGAGAGAGAGAGAGAGAGAGAGAGAGAGAGAGAGAGAGAGAGAGAGAGGCCGACTCCGATTTGGAACAGGGGTAATGGCGATTGAAGGAGATGTGAGGGAGAGCTCGGTGATGAAGGGGATTGAGGTAGCGGCGGAATGGGGGCTTGGCCGGAGATGGAGACGTCGGGGGTTGGCGAGGCAGAGAGAGGGCGTGAGGAAGGGATTAGATGCTGAATGGAGAGGAATCCATGGATTCCGTCTAGAGAGAGAGAAGAGAGAGAGACTCCGTTTAGAGAGAGGGAGGGTAAAATTGGTATTTAAAAATTATATTTGACCAGGTCAAATGAGTTTTGGGTTTACACGGTATTTTGATCTGGACTTCTCAATGAGTTTGGAATTTTGAATCTGGGATAGATTTTTATGGGATAAGATTTGGGAGTTGTGGTTAAAAAGGAATTTTTCCAATATGAAAGGACCATTAAAGTATCACTAAATCACGAGAACACAAAAGACAATTAAATATGAAAGAACCATTAAAGTATCACTAAATCACGTGTTTTCCTACAATTAGATCAGTCGATCAAGCTTATTTTTCGACCTTTTTTGCTAACGACCTGGCTTCGTACGACATCCAATCTACTCCTTGTGCAATCTCTGCCTAACTCAAGCACGAATTCAGGTCGATCTTAATTATTCAAGCGACCTCGACCAAAAAAAATATATATAAACCCACATCAATATTTGTAACCGCCTTTTACATTCTCAGAAACAGTTACCCCAACGTTATCTTCATAAATTACGAGATTCGTAAACATCTCATAACAACAATATAAATACCACTCCATACACAACGAAAAAAAGGTAATGTTATATTTGCTATTTTGAGATTATGTTATTTCAATAAATACATTTATATAAAAACTCATAACACCACATTTTATCATCACGTCGCAGGGTATTAGTCAGATACCATCCCGACGAGTCGTTTGTTAATGGTTTCAGGTCCTATTAGCTGGAGTATAACCTATTTTTGGACTAAGTATGATTCGGACGATCCCTGCATCTTCAATTTGGTTATATTGTCGGGAAACGTTGAACACTAGACCTTGAAATTCTTCTGAAACATCCTTGGCATGATAAAGTATTATTTTTGTATTATTTTTGAATTTGTCCCTATGTCAATGTGATAACTGATGAACTCTCTATTATATAATAAGCTACGTATTCAATAAAAAGGGCATATTTCCCAAGAAGTTCTACCAACATCGTTATTTCGTACTTTCTATGAATTAGCTCAGATTCGACTCTTAGTCGATCTGGGTTCTTAAATAGAATCGACTATAACCTTAATCAATCTCGTTCTCAAACAGATTTGACTAAATCCTTATTCAATCTCGTTCTCAAACAGATTTGACTAAATCCTTATTCAATCTCGTTCTCAAATAGATTCGACTAAAACCTTAGTCAATCTCGTTATCAAACAGATTCGACTAAAGCCTTAGTCAATCTCGTTGTTAAACAGATTTGACTAAAGCCTTAGTCAATCTCGTCCTTAAACAGATTCGATTAAAGCCTTAGTCAATCTCGTTCTTAAACGGATTCGACTAAAGCTTTAGTCAATCTCGTTTTTAAATATATTCGACTAAAGTCTTGGTCAATCTCATTCTTTAAAACGGGTCTGATTAAAGTCTTAGTCGATCTCGTTTTCACGCTAGTTCGACAATAAAGAAAAACACTTGGCTCGACAAAAAGTGGATAAAGTCAACTAGCATTCAAAAAGTTGATCTCCTAAAAGCGGGCCAAGACCAAAACGATACAAAAATTATAAAAGAAAACGCCTCCCAAACCGAGTTAAGGAATAGCGATCAAATAAAACATAAATATTGTTGATACTTGTTCATTACAAGCAAATCAGAAATCTACTCTATTGTTGCTGATGTTGCTGCTCAGCATCCTCAAAAACCTGGTCTTGTGTGACCTCCCGTTCCTCCTCAGCTTCGTCGCCCTCAATGAGCTCTTGGATAATGGAGTTGAAGTTTCTTTAACAACTAGAGAAACCCAGGGCTCTAGCCCATCCTCTGCATCCTGCTTAGCAATGACCGCAAGATCATTAGAATTATAGGGAATCGGGGAGTGGCCGATGCGGGCTAGCTCATTATATGATCCTTGAAGGCCCACTTCGTTAACTTGTAAACACTTATGTCGACAGTAGGATCTACTATGGCTCGGAGAGCCATGTGCTGACGCCCTACATCATAGAAATCCCTAGCTCAGGACACAATGATATTATAGCATTCATCACTAGCCTTGAACCTCTCCACAACAGCCCTCTAGCTTGGGCCTCTTCCTCCCACCTAACCCTAGCGGCCTTGTGTTTCCCATCCAGTTTCAGCAATCGGTTATTGGGGTCTAGAACCAGCTCAGATAGTTGCTCCATTTGACCCTCGAGCTTGGCTTTATCTTGTTTGGCTAGGGCCGCTTCATTTTCTAGAGCAGCCTTGGTGGGAGCCCAAGCATCGACTTGCTCTTGGAGGGGTGCGAGCTGCTCCTTTGCCACCTTCAGAGTCGAATAAGCTTCATCCCGCTCTTTCTCAGCATTAAAATGTGCTGTTTGAAGGGCTGACCATTGGGAGTCCGCCTCTTTTAGCTTCATCTTTAGCTCCGCTGCCTCCCTAGATTTCCTTGAGTAATTGGCCTAAGCAATTTTCTCCTTCTCCAAGGCCACCCTCCACCCACACTTAACTTTCTCCACGAGTGCCAAAGACTGTAAAAAGAAGTTAAGTCAGTCAGGATATGGAGCTAGAGAGAACATAAATTATATGGGGAAAAAAGGCAAAGTGGTACCTCGGAGGCTAACAGACTAGAACGGTCATTGAATTCCTCATGAGTGAGCCCCACCTCGTCAAAAACAGCGAGCAAGTCCCTGTCGGCTGCCCGCTTTATAATAGTTTATCCTAGTCCCAGCTTGGGATACTAGCAAATTAAAGAGTTGACCCCTGTGAGGGGAGGGACATCATTTAGCTTCTCCACCAAGGTTTGTACCACGTCGGTACTCATGGTAGGGGGAGCTTGAGAAGTAGGAGGGATGGAGGTAAAGCATGTCGGCCTAGAAGTGTCAGCCTCAACAACAATCACCTCAACTTGGGACCCTTTCCTGGTCCGGTTAAGGGTCAAGTCACCCCCAATATCAGCCTATCCTTCGAGATCGGGCTCTAAGTCTACGACATCAGTTGGCCGCTCCCGGCCCACTGGCTCAAGCTATAAGTCGGAGCCCGACCTCTGCTCAACTTGAATACTGACATCCCCCTCCGAACTTGGGCCTCTACCTGAACCTCTGGCTCAATGGGCTGCATAGGCTCTGTGGCGTCAATGGGAACCATTCCCACTCCTTCTTTCGGGAGCAAGTTGTTCCTCGGGGTGGCTTCACTCTCCCTGCTAGCCTGAGCATTGGCTCTCCTATGATCCTTGCGACTCCTCCTGCGGTTGCCCAAATCTATAATCCTCTCCATCTGCGCTTCTTGAGCTGGAGTAAGAACTGAACACGTCATAAAGAAGTGTTGTAGTACAAATAAGATGAGCAAAAACTTAGCAGAAAGAAAAACATAAAGGGGAAATCACTAATCACCATAATGGAACAAGTTTTTGCAGTGGTCATGATTTTTCTTACAGTAGTGGCATTGGGTCGCAAATCTCTCCTTCTCATGGATGACCCAACATAATACCTAAGGCTCCTTATGATGGGAACCAGAGGGGCCACACCTCCATCACCCCCAACATCATCCCAGCTTGGATATAGTAATCTTTGCTCAAGGTGGCCTAGCTAACTGTGCTCTTGCGAGCAACTAGTGTAAACCTGCGATATAACTCATCGCTCTACTCCGAAACCCAATACTCATCCTCCTTCATTGGCTCAAAACCCTCTTCGGGCAAGGGGAACTCCAATCTCTTCCTACTCTCCACCATGATTAATTAGTTGTTCCAGCCCGAAACCTTGTCGGGTAAGTTGGAGAAGAGTTTGGGGGCCTTAGCTTTGGCTGGGGTGCTAATCCCCCAGGTCGTATCATTGACGACTACCTTGAAAAACCTTCTAAACATGTGCATACATGGATCGTACCCTACGAACCTCCACACCATGGCAAATGCCACTAACACCCTAACCGCATTAGCACCGAGCTGCATGGGGACTGCGGCCATACACTCCAAGAACTCGCAGATGAAGGGGTCTAGGCAGAGTCTCAACCCTACATCAAATTGGACATAGTAGAAGGCCACCCTAGTTGAGCTAAGGGCAAAGTGCGACCAAGACTAGGCTTTCCTTTGCCACTCGGTATAGTGGGTGAGCTGGAAGTCTGCCCTAGGTACATCAAAATGCTCGTAAAGGATCCTGATACGAGACTCAGTGTTCTTTTTGCTGACCAAGGGCTTGGGAGCCACATATCCCCTTTCATTCCGACCAGTAACCACGGTAGAGAAAAACTTGTCCACAATCCTTCCAGATGATGAGCTCGACGTCTTGCTCTGGCCGCTTGCTGCTTGTTGCTCGTTGGTTGCCATTTCTTAAGAATACAAAGAAATATGGGAATTAGTCCTAGACAAAGACGGGTCCGAACTATATAAAGACGACCTAGATTCCCATGGGAAATCTAACCTATGACAAGGAAATGGTGGTTTTTTTGAATTGAAGTAAAAAATAATTAAGTGGTCAATAAGTTTGTTGAAGAGGCGGAAGCAGAACCCAATCTCACCAAAGAATAAACTCCATCGTTTTAGTATGGTGACGCATGGGTTTTATGGGTCCATCCGCAGCGGAATTAAGCATCTAATAACACAAAACCCAAGAGCCCTAAGATCCGTTCTATACAATTAAATTGAATTCCTATGAGATAGAATTAACCAACCTTAATTGCTTTCCGTTCTTGAGCTATCGAACAATTAATCAATGTGATTTTGAATCACAAACTTTGATCTTCAAGACTTGAAACTTCAGATTCGAACTCTAGGCCTTGATCGTCGTACGATCGAAGACCCTCTAGTAGTATCCACACCTTTGAATGAACCAAGAACAATTCTTGATGATTGCTAGATCCTTAAACCTTTGAAGAGAATATTGAGAAACCTTTTGTTGTGATTTTCCTTTCAGAAATTTGGCTAGCTTTTTAGGGTTTCACAGACATCTTATTTATACTACATTAGTATGGTACTTGTTTCCTAATCGAATTAGGAAACTGTCTGTAAAACCGCCTCAGGCATGTTATGTCGCACGACCACTAACAGCCCATGGGCAAGTTATGTCGCGCGATGACATATGCCACATCAGGACTTCTCAATTTTCTTCCTTTGGTTTAACCAATTCATTCTAGTTGTGTGTGACCTAATATGATTATATTATGTTGGCAATGAGCCCGATCATATCGACCCTCATAAAACATAAGCGGACTCTAGCAAGCCATTATGTCTACCCAAATAATATAACGTAAGAGTTCACGTTTCCAATGGTACACTTCCATTTCTCCATTTGTCTCACGATGTTATATTGAACACAAGTTATGGTCCTCGTCAACTTGTATTTGTTCAATGCTTTCTCGATCTTGAGTATAATGATAATCCAATCGCATTGGGGTATGGCCATACACTTTCATCATTATCACTCATCGAGGGGCCCAAGCAAAACATCTCTCTTTCGAGGGACAAATTCCATCTTGACTTATCATCCTTTCCATCATGAATCCGATCATGCCAAAAATAGCCTTTATAGATATCGTGTTAAGATATCGTTTGACTAGAATCAAACATAACTTTCATCATATGTAAGGTCATGATAATCTCAGGTCTAGGGACTAAATGAAGTAACCATATGAGATTTAATTATGACATTTGACCATGACATAAATCTCAAACGGGTCAAGTCGAGTCACTTGTTCTCTAACAAGTATCCATAAATTTAATGTGCATCTCAATGCATATAATCATCATATGATTATCCATTAACATTTATACTAATTATTCACTTAATAATTAGGGACGGAGATTATTACAAATAAATATGCAAAACATATAATAATCAAATAATAAACTTTTCATATAATAATAAATAATGTCAACATATAAGCCTATCTACTATAGGCCTAGGGCATAACACTAACAACGCACTCCTCTAAAGTTAACTCTCTCCATGGCCCCTCTAACCTTTTATAAATTCTAAGGTTTATGCAATTGTACCCATACCTAGCCCCCAACTCGAAGCACAAGGTACTAGCCATGGTGGAAAAGGAAGAAAAAATTCAAAATCAAACCCAGAAAATTAAAATTGATGAAAATCTGGTGTTTTCGAAGAGGGAAAAGATAACTATAGCACCGTAAAAGAGTTTGCTAATCAATGGAGATGAATTCCTTTCTTTTATTCTTGATGGGCTCTCACGAATTTGAAGATGGTAAAGTTTGGAAAGGAGTGAGCTTCTCCTTTTATATCTCCCTTTTCGTTACTTGAATTGGAAAGGTTGGATAACGGTTAGATTATTGTCAAATCATGGGCCGAATTAAAGCCCACGCCAGTTCCCAATGCGAATGTTCAATCGATAGAACATGTACCATTAAATGCGGAAATTACGATGTATTGAATACAACTCACCCAACCGCCAAAAGTCAACATCGAGGAACAAACTACGATCTATACACAACGGAAAAAGGTAATGTTATCTTGGCTATTTTGAAATTACGTTATTTCAATACAGTTATACAAACTCATAACACCACATCTCATACGTTGGAGGGTCTTAACCAGAGAACATCCCAGAAAGTCGTTTATTCCTGGTTTCATATCCTATTAGCTCGAGTACAACCTATTGTTGTACTAAATCTGATCCAGACGATTCCTGCATCATCATGATCTATTTTTTAATTTGAGTAAAAACTAATCTAAAAAATTATCTTTAAATTAATTCTAATTATAAATGTATATGCATATATACACTTTCTATTATTATTATTATTATTATATACCAAGGATCTAGCATGGTGGCAAAGGGACCAATTGCCCCCATCGGTTTAAAAAAATACTAGTGCAAAATTTTCAAAATTTTGGGGGGTTTAGTGCAATTCGTTGAAACTTGTCCCCTTTAAAATAGAAGAAAAAATACAATAAAATTTTATTTTGCCCCTATTGAATCTTAGTGCAATTTTTGCTTACATTGACAAAAATTAATGGATCCGCCACTGTTATACACCTCCTTACACACTTATAAACTTCAAATACTTCTTCAATATTAATATCGCACACCTATTCACCGGATCAAGCACCACTGCGCTACATGCTACTGCGGTAGTGTCGATTTATTTTTCTTCTTTTTAATTGTAAAGGGCTTTCAAAGACCCTCTAAATTTTATTAGATAAGAAAATAATGTGATGGATTACTATACAAAAACCATCCGAAACAAAACAAAGCAAACACCAAAGGAAATAAAATTAAAGAAACACAAAGAGATAAAATTAGGGAAAAAATTGCACCAAAAATCACTTAACACTACTCCTTTTGTGGGTTTGACCACTATATTAATTTTCGTTGCAAAAAACACATTAAACTCTTTTTTTAGTCTAAAGTCACTATCACTAACCCCGTTTAAAATTTTTTCGTTAAATGATCATATGAAACGAATGTGATCAAATTTTAAGTAATATTTTAGATAGTTTGATTTAAAAAGTAAAAAATAAAATGTAAGGTTTAAATATTATTTTGAAAAATGTAAGGGCAAATTAAAAAAAAAACCTTAAACCTAAAATCCCCTCCCCCTCCCTATCGTCATTAACCCCCCCTCTCTCTCCCCCTACTTGACTTTTCTTCCTCATCCTATGGCCACCCATATCCCACTCCTAGCATTTCTAACCGCCGCCTCCACGGCCACCCTACCGCCGTCGATCGATTCTGAAAGAGTATTAAAATACTCTTATATCTTTTTATATCTTTGTGATTCTGATTTATAAATTAGTTTGTATATCTTATATAATTAGGTTAGGAAATAATTGTAAATATAGAATGAGATTACATTTGACTAAGGGCTAACTTTTGTGTTTAGATATGTTTTGTATGTTTTAGGTAAGTACTCAAGGAAGACAAGTACTCTTGGATTGGTAAGTAAAGAAGAATATTTTTTGATAAGGAAGAGATTGGGCGAATCCTTGTTGAATAAGGATTGTTATCACTATATAAAAAGGTCACCTCTCCCATTGTGTAACACGGACTTTCTGAGAGAGAAACGCAGAATAGAAAATTCCTTGAGTGTTTTTCTTTGTTTTTTGAAGTTCTGATCTTTGATACTTCAAGATTGCTTTTGTGTTTTATTGTTTTTAGGTTAGAACATCTTTGATCTTTTCGTAAAATTGTTTTTTCTTTTCATTGTAAGTTTTTCTTAGCAACTTGTTCTCAAGCAAAGTTGTGGTTTTATGAAAAGGTTTCCAGCAAGAGTTTTTGCTGAAGTGTTTACTATTCCGCTGCATTTAATACCGTTCATGTGTGTTATATTACTGTCGAGTTGTTTAGACAGTTGTTAAGACACTTGTGTGAACAACTGTATGCACAAGTGACCAAACAAGTTTGATCGGTTCTAGCTACAAATCTTTCAAGTGGTATCAGAGCCTTTTCTCGACTCAACTGAGATCGATCCTTGAAATTAGCCATTATGGACAGTCACCATAGCCATAACAAACCACCTATCCTAAATGGTTCAAACTATACCATTTGGAAGACAAAAATGATTATGCATATTAAGTATATTGATCATCGTGCTTGGGTTAGTCTTATTTGTTGCTATACTCCTCCCATGATTGAAATTTCCCCATCTAGTTCTGGAGGTGATAACAAAAGGGAGAAAATTTATGGTCTTAAGCCCATAGAAACTTGGAATAATTAGGAAATTGCTTTAGGAAACTTTAATGCCAAGGCCATGGGAGCAATCTCTGACCATGTGGATCCTCATATGTTTATATTATTCTCTAATTAAATTGTTGCAATAGTTGATTGGGACATTCTCCAACTTAATTGTGAAGGACCGGCTAGTGTAAAACAAACTAAGATAAGGAATTTAATGACTATGTTTGAAACTTTAAGGATGGGAAAAAATGAAACTATAAATGAGTACTCGGCCAAAATTTTGGACATCTCAAACGAGTCATTTGCCATGGGTGAATCTATATCCAGTGCTAAACTTGTGAGTAAAGTACTAAGAACTCTCCCTGAAAAGTTTAATATTAAGATTTCTGTTATTGAGGAAACTCAAGATGTCCAGACGGTTGGACTTGATGAAGTCTTGGGAATTTTAACAAACTTTGAACTGAATCTTGGGGTACAAAGTCAAGCAAAGCAAATTCAATTTCTCTTGCAAGTTCTCTCAATGTATATCAGGATCTAGTTCAACTATCCAAAGATATTGATGAGTCAAACCTGGGAGAAGATGAGTATGCCATGATCACTCAAAAATTCAATAGTATGTTGAAAAAGAAATGGTTGACAAAGTTTCCTAATTCGACACCCTCAACTCATTGCACAGTTGAATCAGTCAAAAAGGAAAGTGATTCAAAGAAACCTATACCTGAAAGTAAAAGGCCCACTGATTCAATTCAATGCAGGGCTTGCAAACGGTATGGTGTAAGTACCCAAATCCGGATCGTCCAAATCCGTCAGAAAGTTAACCGAAATCCGTTAACTGGCCCGCTCCAGGTTAACCTGAACTCGTTAAACTCCCCGTTGCCGTGCCAACGAGACGTCCCAGGACTGCCCCGTGCATCCCGACGTCAAACCGTACTTGTCACGTGACATCTCACGTAAAAGTATGGCTTTCCCTGAAAAACGCATTTTTCGGCACTTTCCGGGGGCGTTTCAGACATTTCCCGGACTGTTATTTTAAAAAACGGACAAAACTGGGACCGGGGAACGAACTCCCACACTTCTGGTGAGTCACAGGACACGTGTCCTGCATGCCACCTCCCTCTAGTCACTCGTCAATCACAAATCAAGGCCAAAAGACCAAAATACCCTGGTTTGCAAGCCAAGTCCGTAGGACTCCTTTGTGCAATTTTCACGAAATTGCCAACAAGTCCTCAGTTTCCAAAATTCCCAAAACCCACGAAATTCGGTCAAGTCGTGCCGGACTCCTACGCAATTTTCACCCTATAAATAGAAGTTCTTTGTCAAAAGGCAAAGGAGGATGAAAAAACACCAAAAACTCACATACCCCACGGTCCAAAGCTGGTTTCCACCCCTTACGAGCTCCCGTTTTGTCTCGATTCGCGTGAAACCTTCGTATTTCGATCAAATACGCACCCTACAACTTCGAAACAACCTTTCGAATAACTTTCCGTGTCCCGTGCACACCTCCCGAGCCAAAGGAGTCGACCCTAGCCATAGGTATAACTCCTCTCTCTGAATCTTTCGTTAGTCTCGGTTTACGCGCCGGTCGCTATAAGCATTTCGAACGTCATTGTCAAAATGTAGACGCCTCCGTCTAACGGGGTCCGATACGTTTTAGCCCCTCGATCCTCTTCTCTTTCCGTAAGAGAAGTAATCACGGGTTAAAACGGCGTTCCGACCCCGTTCCGTTTACTTTTACGTCATTTACAATTCCGAGCCGTTTGGCCTCGTTGATCGTCATTTACAATTCCGAGCCGTTTGGCCTCGTTGATCGTCATTTACAATTCCGAGCCTTTTGGCCTCGTTGATCGTCATTTACACTTCCGAGCCGTTTGGCCTCGTTGATCGTCATTTACGATTCCGGATCGTTTGATTCCGTTGACACCGCTTTAAATACTGTCATTTACAAGTCCGATCCGTTTGGATTGTGATAGTATTTACTTTTCAAAAGTTCGAGTCGCAACCCGATTCGTTGATCGCATATCATTTAATACGCATTTTTCCCGTAAAAATCGCTAACAATGTAATGCCCGGTTCAAAACCGGAGTTCGTCCGTCGAACTCTCTTTCAAAACGCGCGACATGACGTTCGGCCTCCGAATGCTCATCTTTAAACTCAAAGCCGCCATTTGACACTTAAAATCATTTAATACGCATTTTTCTCGTAAAAATCGTTAACAATGACTCGTTTCAACTCAAAGTCGACGTTTGCCACGCAAACGCTCATTTCAACTCAAAGTCGACGTTTGCCACGCAAACGCTCATTTCAACTCAAAGTCGACGTTTGCCACGCAAACGCTCATTTCAACTCAAAGTCGACGTTTGCCACGCAAACGCTCATTTCAACTCAAACCGACGTTTGTCATTCAAACGCTCGTCTTTTCAAAAGTCACCTAATCAACGTTTGACATTCAAACCAAGATTAAGCTTGTCATTCAAGCCCCCATTTCAAAAGACACACACACACACACACGATTTCGAGAAAGGTAGAAAGACTCGTCATGCGAGGCGTTTCGGGCGATCTCGTCATACTCTACCAGAAAACGTAACTTTGACCTCCGAACCTAACAATCTACGGTACTAAAAAGCTTTTTACTCGTTTTTGCTGCCAATAAAAATGATCCCCGTTTTCAAAAGCCTTTTCCTAAGTTTTTGCTACCAATAAAAACGACACCATTTTTCGCAATAGCCGTTTCTCAACGTTTGGGCTCAAAATACAAAACCGCGTGGCGACTCCTCATTCTGCTCCTTCCCGTGAAGCGAGGTCTCAGACACCAACCCCCCGCGAAAGACAACCGCCTTTTCCGCCGCGCCCCCGCGCGCGAAAAAGATCGGGTAATTTCAGTTGGCGACTCCGCTGGGGAAAAGATACTTTTTTCAAAACTGCCAATGTTTTCTAAAAAGCCTTCCGTGGGTCAAACTTTCGTTTACCCTTCCTCGTTTTCGTGTGTGTGACTTTAAACCTCGAACGGTTTTTTTCAAAAGGCATTACATTGTCAACTTTTCAAAATCTTACCATGTTTGTGCATTCCCATTCATGTTTGATTTTCATGCTGTCTTTTGAACTGTGCATCATAAATTCTTTAAGACACATTCTGAAAAAAATCTCTGTTTTACTCAGAAAAAAAAGAATTTTAGTGACCGCACACTACGTGCACTTGCTGCCTCGGTACACTGCACACTACGTCCCTAACCCGGGATGGCCTTATCAGTTGCACTCCGATTGGCCTGCCAGATGCCTTTCGGGGGCGCACGGGGTCGTCCCAAACATCCCATCCTAGCCCGTGTAAGCCATGCACTCCTTTGTGTCACACTTTGTCCAAGACCTCGGTTGGTTTTTGGCTTAGCTCGTGTCATAAAGCCTAAGTGTATGTTTTTTACGCCGGGCCCCGCTCCGAGTCAAGCTCGAGAGTTTGAGACCAAAGGTCGTTCCCGACCCGAAGTCTTTGAGCCCTTCAGCCTTGACTTTGACGCGGAGCTCTGCCGAAAAATATACCCGAAGGTTCAATGTGACGCCGTGTCACCAAACCTCGCCATATGTACCGTGCCAGCCACAACTTGGCCAACGCTAAAAGCTAAAGGTCTCTCGCACAAGCGAGTCAGGAGAGGTCATGCCCAAATTTTGGCACGACTCCCGCCTTAACTTAAGGACGTTGACCTCGACCGTGGCCCGTACGCCGCACACGTCGAAAGTTTGCGTGATCAGCTAGCCTTAAGTTCACTTTTTCCTTTGTCGGTGGAACTCGCTTGCCTTATCAGACCTCGCTCGGGATAGTCCGTCCTGAGAAAGATGATCTACAATGGAAACGAGGGGATTATAAGCGTAGTGACGAGATCCACTGATTAGAGCTCTAGGATTAGTTGCGAAAAAGAAGACACGCTCTTTTCCAACCAATTAGGACTCTGAGAAAACGCGCTTTAAGTAAACTTTAATCGGTAGCGCACATTGCACAAGCCCGAAAACCTTGAGCCAAATACCCTTTTAGAAGCCTAAACCCTTCCTTTCGTTCCCTGCGGCGAGCGAGAAAGTGGTTGATTTCCGGGTCGGCGCCTTGCCGGGATCACGATAACGGCGGCGTCGAGCAGGTTCTTCGGTTCCCTCGGTTCCCTCGGCCGGTATTTCCGACATGTCTAGCTCACCGAGAAATCGTGACGGGGAAGGACCCCCGCCATCGGTAATGTATATGACATTGGAAGAAGCCATCCGGGCTTGTGAGGTTCACAAGAGGCGAAGAAGATCGGCGGAATTTCGTGGTACGGCTTACGAATGAGCGTGGTATAGCGGCTATCCCAGGTCGAGACGGTACTTTTGTCTGGTAGAGGATGACGATTCCCCAAAACCAGTTCACCAAACCTTCAATCGGGTTCCTCCCCCGCCAACTTACGGGATGCCTTCCAACCAAGGAAACTTGGCCGACCTAGGCTCCATGTTGCCACCTCTCGGAGCAACCTGTCAATTTTGGTCGGCCAGGTGCTACACCCATCACTCAATATCACCGGCGCACCCATTTGGACCATCTCGAGATGCCAATATCCCTCGGTACCCTCCCGGGTTCGTCCCGTTGCCTATACACGAATCCCTAAACACCGGGGACAAACCCCGTCTGATTCGAGAAAAGGCTCCCATATATTCTCATATACCAAGCCTTCCACCTCCAATCACTACCGCTCACGTGGTAGCACCGGCGCCGAGCCTCACGGTCCCACCAGCTGGACCCAACCTTAGCACTGGATGGTCGAGCGGATGAAAGACACAGAAAGCCACCATGAGCGGCTCAAAGCGAGAAACGCTCAAATCCACGAGATTCGGGAATGGTCACGCCTCTCCTGCCAAGTTCGGAATGCCGGAGATGGACCGATTCGATGGAACCGAATGTCCTCAAACGCACGTCGACACTTACGTTCTCGGCATGAGAGCAAAAGGAGCAACCCTCCGGCAAATGGCCGACCACTTCCGGCATACGCTCAGCTCGGCATTACGATGGTTTCGAGGGTCAAGCTGCGGATCGCCACACACAGGGAACAGATCAGTAACATCTTCACAGGCAGTACGGATCCAACTTAGAGTGGGAAACAAGTCGCGAGGACTTAATCACCACCGAGCGAAAGCGGATGAAAGTGTTGGGGAATTCTACAAGAGATGGAGCTGGAAACTCTCCGAAATCATGGAGCCACTCTCCAAAGACGAACGGATGCGGATCTTCAAGTCTTGCTTGAGACCGTCCATCGAACTCTCATCGGTCACAATTTCTTCCCGGATCTCGGGCCATGGTCAATGCCGGCTCACGGTTCGAGAAGGATCTCAAGGAAAAGTTGGCTCTTGCACGGCCGTACGAGATACCGCTCAACAGTGCATTCAATCTGCACCGGCCCCCGGCAAAGGGAAAGATACGTGCGTCAACTACGTCCATCGGGGACAACGGTCGGGTAACGAAAACCAGGTCCCACAAAGCGGCGGTTCTACTCGGGCGGCTGCCGTACACTTCGATAAGTTGGACATGCCATTGAGCAAGATCTTTGGAAGGGCTAATCAAGGAGGGTCTCCTTAGGCCCGTGGCCAATTACAAACCCAAAGTTCCCGTAGCCAATGCGGACAAGAGCAAATACTGCGCCTTCCATCGGTATCACGGCCATACCACGACAAGCTGTTTGGGGTTACGATACGAAATCCAGAACTTGATAGAAGAAGGCAAGTTAGAGCGCCCCGTGGGCCCAATACGATCGGGAATCCCTTTTCGAATAATAACAGGCGTGAACTCCATTGAGTGGGTGCCCAAGAAGTGTGCTACAAAACCGGTTTCTCCGCCTCTTTCAATTTGGATCCTCCTCTAATGTTCACATCGGCTACGATGTTTGTGGCCTCACTTTGCACAGTACGAGTCTCGAGAAAGCTGTCAGGAGCAATCCTCCGAGGAAACGAAGAAGAAATCCTCTCAACAAAGAATCGAGAGAAAGATACGAGCCGGAGATACCGGTGTAGGTACACTTGGTGAACCCTCCGGGAGGTTCGACTACTACGTCTTGTACTCCGGCCGGAGTCCTCTTTGCCTCCGAGGAGCCATGCGGCTCTAGAGCGGACGAGGGGTGGGAAAGCCGAAAAGTCCAGTGAAACCGGAGTCGAGACCACGGAACACCGAAATACCTCGGATCTTGATAGTCTTGCTTGCCGGTCGGAAGTCTAACCCTCCGCGGGATCGGCCAAGATTCAACTTGTCCGGCTTGAGCCGGACCGGTAAAGGAAGATCAAGGTCGGCTTAGCGATCGCACTCGATCAATGTGCTAACCAAGGGCGGCAACCGCCACGGGCGGCCTCAACATACTCACGAGGTTCCGGCAAAGGCTTTACCTCGCAAGAGGAAGACAGGAAACGGATGGGCTGGATGACTCTCCTTCTACGGATAGAGACGAGATCTACGACTCCCGTTTGTATGGCGGCATGATCACATTACGTGATGAAGACTTACCGAGAGACGCCTCGGGGCACAACGAAGCTCTGTACATCACTCTCAAACTCAACACCATATCACTCCCCGGAGTATTGGTAGATAACGGGTCAGCCGTTAATGTTCTCCCTCTCAGCATGATGCGAGCTCTCCGCATCCATGAAAGCCATTTGATACCGTCTACTCGGACTATCAAGGCCTATGACAACTCGTCTCGTCCCATCCTGGGGACAGTGACTCTGGAACTTTGGTTCGAAACCCAAATGGTGCCAGCAAAATTCCACGTGATGGACATTCCATCCGAGTTCACAGCTCTTTTGGGACGCCCTTGGCTACACCACATGAAGGCCATAGCTTCCACTCTCCATCAATGCGTCAAGTTCATCAACCGACAGGGAGATCTTGAAGTCATCCGAGGGGACAGTTTCCTCATAGGAAACGAAGCCGAGACAGTAGCCAAACGTGTCCGCACTCAGGCACCGGGGTTACCTCCTTCGAATCAACCAAGGGACTATCGGGGCAAATCTCATCAGAATCCCTCGAGTCCGGAGATGCTAACTATGTAAACGTACTCGAGCGGGCGGACCACGAAGTAGTCCGATACATCAAATTCAACTGTCGTTTCCAACACTTGGAGGCGGGTGGAAGGAAACGGCGAATATCGCCATGATACGGGCACATAAACCCCGAGTCTCCAATCGGAGATTCGTCAGCATTCTCCAAACAAACTCTCTGGCCCCGCCAGGCGAAGAGGTTTTTGTGATCAAGGTCAACAAGCACCGTCATTCTCGTGATGAATGCATGGAAGTTGTATGGGACGTCCTCCACGAGGAACTGCCCGCTGCACCCCTCTTCTCCAGCGAAGAGCATGATGTTTTCCTAGCTGCTCCAAAGAACGCAACTTTGACCTTGCAATACGTCCATACACCTGGATTGAGCGATCGAGATGACGATGAATCTGGACTCTCCGGAGTCGAGGACGCGGACCCGCAAGCGGACCTCCGCATTCACATGCTCGGTTTTGAGGACGGAACTCCTTCCAATCGGGTCACCTACGACCAAGGTTCCAATACCATGGAAATTGTCAAGCTCAACGTCAGTACAGACGGCTATCCGACAATTGGAAGCACGTGATTCATGCAACGAGGAATCCCTCGATCAAGTGAATGACGACGACCGTCAATATCATCTATTCAGGTATCTGATGAAGCCAAGGATCCCGTCCTTGTTATCGATTCTGCAACACCAAGGTTACCCTCGATGATTGCTGCTCATGGTAAACGAGGCGCGGCAGCGAGCTCGAGCTCATCACTACTTCAGTACCGGCCCGGTGGCAACCGGCCCGTGCCGTCGGTCAAGCTTATACCCTCAAGCGCCGCCAAGGCCAAGGGAAACAAAGAAAGGAGACCAAGCTCCTCACCTGCTACAAGTCGAGATCAATCTCGGGAACGCTTCCACCGGCCACCCCGAAAACATCGTGAAAGTCTTCCCCGTAAGGCGAGTCGGCTTTCGACACAGAAATGACCACCTCGGCATCAACATGCTTTAGTTCGATTCTGCTCCTAGCCGTCACGGCCCCGGATTCGAGATATCACGCCAATCGATTGCTAGCTTTGATAGACTTGGCGATCAAGCGAGACCACGAGACCGTCAACATTGCGAATTCAACACCCCCGTGGGGTCAATCAAGCGAGATATGGGCAAACTTCTTGGTGATCGAGATTAAGGAAGGACGCATGGAATGTCCCGGTCCGACTTCCTTCGTCAATGTAATCCAAGTGTTCCCGCCATTCGGCGATTTGAATGTAATCACGGTTACGGACACTAGCCGGACGATGCGCACCTACGGAGGCTGCCTAGGTCTCGCAAGGAAAGCTCTCATGGAGCTAGCCGCTCAAGAAAGTCGTCTTTGGGACGAAGACCAAGCTCGAAAGACCTACGGGGACCAAGCCCTTAAAGTGTCACGGGCGGCTTCGGACAGAAAGCTAGAGGCCACTCTAGACCGGTTCGACCTCGGGAGTTTTGCCCATGGCAACTTCCCGGACTACCGTCTGTTCTCATCCAACCCCTCTGCCGACGAGGGTGGTCAACGGTCCCGATGACCTAGGAGATGGAACGACACGGCGGAAACGAATCCCGGCGCTTACCTTCCCGAGGAAAGCAAGTTCTCTGTGAAAGCGACGATGAAGACGATGAAACCATTCTCTTCCAAGCCGGGCATGAAGTCAACAAAACCGGACTCCCGAGGGTCCTGGGAGCATGGGAACGGATCATCTCCTCACTCAAATTGAAAGGCCAACTCAGGGAGGAAGGTCTATTTAAAAATAGGAGGGGGATGGAAATTCGTCTCGAGCAACTACTCGGGAAATTCCACAATCTACGGCCTTCGTTTACGAAACGATCAACTGGGACGGCAACCGGTCACATGGGCAGATGTTCGGGAAGCCGTGTACTCACCTTCCGACATACCCGCCACTCGAGATAAAGCGAGAGAAGAAAACTCTCCCCAATGGAGGTTTACCTAGACCGCCGCACGTTAGCTTCAAAGAAGCACCGGCTATTCTCACATGGGAAGAAACGCAGGCATTAACTCTCGACGCGAGCTCCATTGCAAGAAGGTTGATCTGGGCCCGCAGTGGAGGAAAACTAGCCAACCACGAGTATCGCCGGACCCGAACTCAGGATCGCACTGAGTATGCTCAGCAAGAAGGAAAGGAACGCGATATACCGTGAAGAGATCAAGGAGACCGTTCGCTTGAGCCGAGAACTCTCCAACCTCCCAGGAGGGTCAGCAACGCACGGTTCAATTCGAGGCAACCAGCTTTGTGCGCGACGTTCGAACAAGCTGCGTCAAGCGTAGGCTACCTCCCCGCGAGAGGCACCCAAGCCGGTATCACGGGACGAGAATCCGTCAAGCTGCCGAAGCTCCCGGAATTCATCCACAATCAATGAGTTGAGGAAGACGCATATGGCCCTATGCTACGAGGAATCCTCCTCTAACTATGGCTCAACTCGGAGCGGCTGTTCGAAGGGACCAAACGATGTCGGCGTTCTAACCCGATCGGGTCAAATCCATGCATTACCACCTAAGGCCACCAAAAGCCGACGGAGCAGTGCGGTCCGGCCGGCCCATGACGCAAGTTCCTTGAAAGAGGACCCGATCCTCACTCGGCTCAAGCGGACTCGGGCGAACATTTCCCTTTGGTCTCTGCTCACATCCTCTTATCCTCACAAGCTCAAGCTAGAGGAAAGCACGGCCCGTACCATGGTCCCCGTGGGCCTTGCAACCCCGGATGAAGTCATTCGGATGATTGGTAACATCCACTATGGCAACATTATCACCTTCACAGATTTGGATCTTCCAAAATTTGGGGGCGATCACAATGAGCCGCTTTACATCACGGTCAAATTTGGACGAGCGTCGTCTTCCTCGCGTGTTAGTAGACGGAGGTTCCGGAATGAATGTCTTGCCCGCCAAGATGATGGACTGCTTGACATCAAGCCCACAGATCTTAAGCCTTGATCCACACTTTGTCAAGGCCTATGACTCTACTTCCGTACGGTTCTCGGGGTTGCTACTCTTAACATACGGTTCGTAAGCGGGTGATCCCCACCGAATTCCAAGTATTGGACATTCCAATCACTTTCACAGACCATCTGGGCGTCCACTGGCTGCATCAAATCAATGGCGTGGCATCCACTCTTCATCGGTGCCTCAAGTTCATGCAAGGCAACGAGCTAACCACGGTCTACGGCGACGGTGTCACCACCGAGGGGACCCGGCACCAACGACATTCCGGTCTTGGAAATCAAGCATAATGATGACATGCCATTAACGGATTCACTGCGGAGACCTCCAAGATCCAAATATGCAATGTGGACCTTCCACTTTGTCTCACGATCGAGATTCCTCCCGCCATGAGGATGATGAAACTCATGAACTTCATCCCGGGGTGGGGCTCGACAAAAGGCTGCAAGGCCCACACAGAGGTATTGAAGTCAAGGACCACACCACGGTCCAGGGGCTTGGCTACGTGCCAACACCGGTGACATCAAGGAAGACAAAAGGCTCGCCCGCACCAAGGCGGCGGCCCACAAGGGGAACCTCGACGGCACACCCAATCTCGGCCTTACGGCTTTGACCTCGCTCATTACTTCACCAAGGGAACCGAGAGCTGGGGGACCGATAGCGGAACCGACGGCGGGCGAGGGGACCAACAGGGAACCGACAAGAGCGAGGGGACCGACAATGAACCGCAGCAGAATCGAGGGGACCGACGGCCGAGCAAACGGCGGGCGAGGGGACCGACGGTGGAAGCTGATGAAGATGAGAAAGAAGCGAGGATAGTCAACGCCAAGACTACGGAAAGAATGGAACAGCTAGCACGGGACCTCAAGCGTTTGAGAGGACTCAAAGCTAATCCGATAAGGAGCGTTCCTCGACATCACGGCTCTACACTGGACCAAGCTGCCACCACGATCCAGCATGAGTACACATTCAAGGGAATCCCAGAGACTTGGAGGAGCAACTCGGGGTACTCTCCATGGGAAACAAGTTGTTCGGATCAGCCGCCGAGGCCACATTCGAGACGGTAAATCCAAAGCGAAGGAACCGGAATTCATAGAAGACGCTCTCGGTGGACCCGGCTCTACAGAGTGTTTGAAGAAGTCATGGAGTTGCCCAACTTGATCGGCGGGGCTCAGACAACAAAGCATGATCGCCATGATAGGGACAGCGGGAGCCAAGCCTCTCGATCCCCGCACCCTCCTCAAGCATCCAGCAATGCCTGAAGAATTGGGTAACTTTCACCGGACCAAGGGCAAGCCGGGCGAAATGGAAGACAAAGCCGGGCCCGCACCCACATCTCCCTAAACCCGGTCTCAAACCCTTTGAGTCGAGTCCTTGTCGAGTCCAGTCCTGCGAGTCATCCAACGGCCTTACGCCGGAGGACTATAATGTTGTAGCCAATCATGTATTCCGTTCTTGTGTAATGAAAAGTCGACCTTTCGGAGTATCCTCTCATTGCCACTTTAACAGCGATAAGTTAACAAACAACTTAAAAGACGTTAATAACTCAATTGATAAAGAAGCGAGACACATTAAACGAACAATACATTAAAGAAGTTCTCGAGCGTGTAGTTGACCAGAGGACAACCGGGCCCGGCTGCCGAAGAGGTTATGACCAAAGTGAACACAGGGTCGGTGCAAGAGCCTAAAGAGACACAAGTGGGCGGTTTCTTCGCCGATGCGAAAAGGAAGCCACGATAAACCTCCTCGGGAGTATGTTGACGTGTTCGCCTGGTCATATCGGGACATGCCAGGACTCGATCCCTCAATCGTGGAGCACAGAATTCCCCTGGATCCAGAATCCAAGCACATCAAACGAAGGCTGCGCAAGATCAAGCCAGAGTGGTCCTTGCAAGTCAAAGAAGAAATTGAGAAAATGCTCGAGTTGGTTTCATCAGAGTGATTGAGTACCCGACTTGGCTCTCCAACATCGTGACGGTCACCAAGGCCAATGGAAAGGTCAGATCTTTGTGTGGATTTTGGGATCTCAACAAGGCCAGCCCTACAGGATGATTTCCCATTGCCTAACATCGACATCTTTGGTCGACACCACGGCAAATTTGAAGTAAAGTCCTTCGTGGACGGGTTTCTTTGGATACAACCAGATCAAGATGTCCGAGGAGGATCAGGCCAAGGCGCCTTCACCACTCCATGGGGGACATGCGTTACACGGTCATGCCGTTCGGTCTAAGAAACATTTGGGGCTACTTACCGGGCCGTGAGCTGCAGCGCCCTCTTCCATGACATGATTCACAAAGAAATCGAAGTATATGTCGACGACATGATCATCCACTCAAGGGATCGGACATGCGGACATGACGAGATCTGAGGAAGTTCTTCAACAGACTCGGAAAACACTCCATGAGGTTGAACCCGGCAAAGTGCACCTTCGGCGTCAAGCGCGGCAAGGTCTTGGGGTACATGGTTACGAAAAGAGGTATCGAAGCCGATCCCAGGAAAATCAAGGCCATCATCGACATGAAGCCGCCTCAAACCACTGACAGTGAAAAGCTTCATGGGAAGACTTGATACATCGGTCGCTTCATCAACCCGGTTGACATCTCTCGCGAGCCCATGTTCAAGCCGATGAAAAAGAATGCCGACATCAAATGGGACTCAGGAGTGCCAGACGGCTTTCGAGAAAATCAAGACCTACTTGGTTAATCCCCCAATTGTGCCCGCCACATGAAGACAAGCCACTACTCACTGTATCGACGATGAGACACGTCTATCGGAGCCATGCTTTGGCACAAGAACGAAAGATTCCAAGGTTGAGCATGCAATCTACTTCGTAAGCCGAAGGCTTCAAGGAAGTGAACTCGGCTACTCGGCATCGGAAAACTGTACCGCCTTGGTATGGGTAGTCGGGAAGCGAAACACTACATGCGGTCGCATTCGGTGCTCTGGTCTCCAAAGTGGACCCCGTCAGATATCTCTTTGACAAGCCATCCCTGTCAATGCGGCTAGCCAAGTGGTCATTCTTCTTGGTGAGTTCGACATCAAGTACATGGTGAGAAAATCAACAAAGGGCGAGTAATGGCGGATCGGCTTGCCGACTTCCCGAGCAATGAACCTAAGGGTCACGATCCGCAATTTCCGGACGACGGAATCTTTTCACTTGACAGCGCAAACCGCCGGCAACTCTTCTTCGATGGGGCAGCCAACAAGAAGGGGAATGGCATTGGAATGCTCCTTGTCGATCCCAAGGGCGAGCATACTCCCATAGCCATCAAGTGAATTTTGAAGCAACCAACAATGCGGCGAGAATACGAAGCTGTGCGGCAGGTTTGGAAGCCGCCCTCGAGCGCAACATCTCGAGCTGGATGTATATGGAGACTCGACGTTGATCATCAATCAAGTATCCAACAAATGGAAGACGGTAGATTCGGCCTTGAAGTACCACGCGTACATGGAGGAGATCATTGCTCGGTTCAAGGACATCTCTTTTCACTATTTGCCAAGAGACGAGGAACCGCCGCGAGCGCCACAGCAACCCTCGCCTCTCTTGTCGAAATTCCCGAGGGAAAGCGGTAAAACCCCTCGAGAATAGGCGGACGGGAAACACCCGCCTATTCTTTGTGAGATCGAAAAAGAAACGAAACGATCGACGAACCACTGGTATAATCAAATTTACCGGTTCCTCCAAAGCGGAGAAGCTTCCTTCACAAATGAAGATGGAAAATACAAAGAAGGGATCAAAGCCAAAAACATGATGGCATTAAAACGCTGGCATCCCATTTCGTCATGCAGGGGTATGTTGTACAAGAAGCGCCACCAAGGGCCACTCCTTCGGTGTGTAAACAAAGAAAAAGCCAGCGAGCTAATGAACGAAGTTCACAATGGAACCTGTGATCCGCACATGAACGCCCGAGCATTGACACAAATCATTCTCCGTATGGGATACTATTGGATATCGATGGAAACAGACTGCATCCAGTTCGTCCGAAGCTGCGACAAATGTCAACGATTCTCCAACCTCAATCACATCCCTCCTCACGAACTCTCTTGCATGACTACGCCGGCGGCCTTTCGCCACATGGGGAATCGACGTCATCGGCAAGATCACTCCTCCAGGGAGCAATGGTCACGAGTTCATTTTAGTCGCGATCGACTACTTCACCAAATGGGTAGAAGCCGAGATCGTACAAGGTACTGAATTCTAGGAAGTTGGCCGAGTTCATCCGAGAGAACATCATGTGTCGATACGGAGTGCCCAATGAGATCATCTCCGACAATGGGACTCACTTCGAAGGAAATTGTGACCAACTGCGGCCGAATTCGAGTCACACGTCACGGGTCTTCTCCTACGAGACCACAAACCAATGGTGCGGTAGGCGGCCAACAAGACTCTCGCCATGATAATCGGAAAGATGACCACCGGAGGTCGGGATCGGCCCGAAAAGCTACATCTAGCCCTGCAGGGATACCGAACATCAGTCAGAACCGCCACAGGGGAGACTCCGTTCGCACTTACCTACGGAATGGAAGCAATGTTACCCGTGGAATTGGAAATTCCATCCCTCCGAGTCCTCTTGGAAAACGGGGTCAATGAAGTCGAATGGCTACAGAGCCGTCACGACGAACTTGCTCTACTCGACGAGCGCAGATTG
This sequence comes from Adenophora triphylla var. japonica, assembly GCA_022495995.1. NCBI lineage: Eukaryota > Viridiplantae > Streptophyta > Magnoliopsida > Asterales > Campanulaceae > Adenophora > Adenophora triphylla. The sequence continues at coordinate 20,472 of JAFEMH010007527.1, read as the reverse complement.
AAAGCCATGGAACACACTCGAGCCTACCAGAGCAGAATGGCACGAGCATTCGACAAGAAAGTCAAGATCCGAGACATCAGAGAAGGCGACTTGGTGCTAAAGGAAAAACCTCCTACGCAAACCAATCCCCTCGGAAAGTGGGAGCCTACCTGGATAGGACCGTTCGTGGTACAAAGAATCTTCTCCGGAGGAGCCATGAAGCTAGCAGATTTGGACGGAAACCCTTTCGTTAACCCCGTGAACGGAAGCAAGCTCCGCAGATACTTCGTTTGAGGAAGAGCACGAGTCAACTCACCTTCCCATACACCGTCCCCCTTGATAAATTAAAGTGCTAAAAGAGTAATACCCAACCTGGATACATTCCCGCTAATGATCCGGGTAAAAAGCAGTCGCACTTCTTTTGTCTTTGTTTTTCTCAAATTCACCTAAAGTGTCGAACTACGGTGACCTGAGCCCCTTAGTCCAGTTGTAAAAGGGGAACGTAGGCAGCCATCATTGGTTCGGTCTAAAAAACAAAAAAATAACAATAAGCATCAATTGCTTGTGTTTCGAAAAACTCTTTTCATTTAACCTACAAATTCATAACGGTTAAAACATTCTTTGATGAGTTCAAGCACGGTCAACTCTTGACTCGCTACACGCTAGCAAAACTACAATAAAACATTAATCAATTAATGTGTCTGCAATGACAGTGGGTGGATACTCTGGACAGTAAGGTCAACCTAGTTTCCCGTACTAGGTCCTTCATCCTTCTTCCCTTTCCCTTTTCCCCGGCGAGTGTTCTTCACCTTCGCAGGAAATATTCCGGTAGGCCTTCTACCTGGCTCAGGGACTCTTCCCGACGCCTCCGTCAATCCTGTGGCTGTCAATACAGTCCTTTCTCTAGCTCTGTCTCGAGCCGCCTCGCTTCGGGCCATCATCGCAGTGCTTTGATTGGCCTCCCGATCAGCACTTGCCACATAATCAGCCATGGCATCGCCAGTACGATTCCCAGGGTTAGCCCTCGCCTCTGTCCTCCTCAATGTCGAACTGTCCAGGTGATCAGCACCCAACAGCTCACTCCGTCTCTGTGATGATGTGTATCCGAAAATTTTCCCATTTTTTGTTTGAAAGAAAATCAACGAAAACGGAGTCGCCACGCCATTTTAATTTTGAGGGCCAAAACTTTGAAAAAAGCCCGAGATCAGAGATTTAGGTTCGGAGGTCATGTTACGCGTCGGGAAGGACGTTAGTGTGCACCCGACGCGCCTCGTAAAACGAGTCTTCCAAGCTGAAAATCATTTGTGTGTGTGTGCGCGTGTGTGTTTTGGCCAAAATAAGTTGAAACTCAGAAAAGTAAAAATTGGGATATCTTTCTAAGACTTTAAACTGATCCCATGATTTTTTGGAAGATTTTTGGATTGAGATTTGGTACTCAAAAGACCTTTTGAAGTTGAGAGCCATTTCTGCCAGAGTGAAAAAGGCAGTGGACCTTTGATTTTGAAATGGATTCAAGGGTCTTAAAACTTCATAATCTGGATAAACTCAGAGAATGAAAGTTGTTTTAGACACCTTAAATAAGATTTGTGCGAAGGAATTTTCCATTTTGGAGAAGATTTGAGGGGTCAAAACCCTCTGGAAACCTCAGATATGAGATCTGGATTCCCAGAAGCTGATGAACTAGCCTCTGAAAGAAAATTTGAAAAGAGGAGTTTTACTCACCCAAAAAATAAGGTAAAAATATGTATGGAAAGCTCTGGATGTTGGTTACAAAAAGTGTTTTGTAGTCAACACCAAATTCCAAGTTCATCTGTGTCTAAAAATTAAGACCATGGACTGAGGTCTGAGAAAATTGCTACTGGACAGCAACTTCTCAAGAAAGAAAATATGATTTTAAGGGGGGTTTTGCATCCATGCTTGTCCCCATTTCCCTAGGTTTTGGTTAGTGATCACTAGACATTTTAGTGGTGAATCAACTATACCAAACCATCCTTAAGTACATTAGGACTAAGCATTTCATTTGCTTGGGAAGGGGATTTTTATCCTTTGAAAATGAGATTTTATGCTTGAAAATGGTTTTTAGGGTTTTGAAAATGAGTTTTCTTTGTAAGAAAGTAAGAAATCTTGAAAATAATGTTGATCTTTGTAGAAGATCATCCATGGAGATGGTCTTCCATGGTGATCTTCTTAGATCTAGAGCAAGAAGATGAAAGAACTACATTTTGTAGTTTGAAGATGCATGCATGGATGAGATTTAGGGTTAGGAAGAGGAGGGTTTACCAATCTTCCTTGTGTTCTTGAGTGTTTGACTTGAGTGTATGAGTGTCTAGGGCTTTAATATGAGAGTGAGTGGATGAGTATGAGTTGGGAATGATTGGAGAGAAAATGGTGACAATTCAAGTGAATTCTCACTGTTTTCTCTCTATATTTCGCCAGAGGTTCGGTGCAAAATGTGTTTTTCCTCTTATTTTTGTGACTGGAGGGCTCAATTTATAGCCCTCTGAAATATGCAAAGATGTCCGCGCGGATGGGATCCCTCAGCGTGCACTGTTCATTAAATGCAGCTCCAGCTTTGGACAAGAAGAATATTTCTTTTTTCAAAATTCAAATTAACAGCCAGTTTTGTTCCAGCCATTGCCATTTTTGGTTTTCTTCTTTTGTTTTGCTTTTTGAGATTCTTTTTAAGGTTTAACCTTAAATAACAATGCCCATTTTACCCTCACTTTGTTAGAAAAGTTAGGATTGTTAGGAATTGTTAGAAATGTTATAACTTTCGTTAATTTTCTAACGAAAATTCTAACAAGCTCAAATTGGAGCACTTACAGTAGCCCCTCGGCGACGGCGCTTTCGAAGGAAGCGGGGTCGTCGATAAGAGTAAGGCTCCATATTTGGCAGGATGATCGAGTGATCGGGTGGCTGAACCTAGCGATAGGCTACCTACGTATCCCGAATGGGAATCAAGCCAGTCGTAGTTTGGGTCTTTGACCCTGGAGATGATGGCGTTTTAGGTGCCTCGAACCTGATGAGCGAGTTCTACAGTCGTTTGCTGGAAAGAAACTCTGCTGGGGATAAGAGATGACCATTTTCGGTCTGATGGGTATCCGCTCTGCTGGGGATAGGGATGACCATTTTCGGTCTCTGCTGGGGATGATTGCGATTTATCGCTTTCCTAGTGATAGCGTCTTAGGTGCCTCAAACCTTGGAGATGGCGTTTTAGGTGCCTCGAACCTTGAGGATGGCGTTTTAGGTGCCTCGAACCTTGGAGATGGCGTTTTAGGTGCCTCGGACCTTGGAGATGGCGTTTTAGGTGCCTCGAACCTTGATGGCCTTTTAGGCGCCTCGGACCTTAATTTGAAATGGCCTTTCGGTGGACTTCGTCTGCTGCCGAAGGAGAGGGTGACCGTTTTGGTCGGGGGGGCTGGACCTAATGATAGGCTACCTACGTATCCCTAGTGGGAATCAAGCCCTTTCGTAGTTCGAGTACTACTCGAGATTCCGTTGGCTTTTGGGATTCCGTTAACTTTGCTGGGGATTTCGTTAGCCTTTCTTTGAGGAAAATCGAGGCGTATTCGTCTGGGGAATTGGTCTTACGTTTGACTGTCGGGAAGGGTTTTGATGAAAGATACGGGATTCGTCATCTTTCTCAGGGCACTCGGTCTTACGTTTGACTGCCGGGAAGGGTTTTGATGAAAGATACGGGATCCGTTATCTTTCTCAGGGCACTCGGTCTTACGTTTTACTGCCGGGAAGGATTTTGATGAAAGATACGGGATCCGTTATCTTTCTCGGGGCACTCGGTCTTACGTTTGACTGCCGGGAAGGATTTTGATGAAAGATACGGGATCTCGTTATCTTTCTCAGGGCACTCGGTCTTACGTTTGACTGCCGGGGAAGATTTTGATGAAAGATACGGGATCCGTTATCTTTCTCGGGGCACTCGGTCTTACGTTTGACTGCCGTTGGATGATTTTGATGAAAGAAACGGGATTCCGTTAACTTTCTTACGTTTTACTGCCGGGGAAGGTTTTTGATGAAAGATACGAGATTCGTCATCTTTCTCGGGGCACTCGGTCTTACGTTTTACTGCCGGGAAGGATTTTGATGAAAGATACGGGATCTCGTTATCTTTCTCGGGGCACTCGGTCTTACGTTTGGCTCTAGGGAAAGGATTTTGATGAAAGATACGAGATCCGTTATCTTTCTCGGGGTACTCGGTCTTACGTTTGGCTAGCAGGGAAGGATTTTGATGAAAGATACGGGATCTCGTTATCTTTCTCGGGGCACTCGGTCTTACGTTTGACTGCCGGAAAGGATTTTGATGAAAGATACGAGATCCGTTATCTTTCTCGGGGTACTCGGTCTTACGTTTGGCTATAGGGAAGGATTTTGATGAAAGATACGGGATCCGTTATCTTTCTCGGGCACTCGGTCTTACGTTTCTCTTACTTAGGGAAGGATTTTGATGAAAGATACGAGATCCGTTATCTTTCTCGGGTACTCGGTCTTACGTTTGGCTAAAGGGGAAAGATTTTGATGAAAGATACGGGATCCGTTATCTTTCTCGGGGCACTCGGTCTTATGTTTGACTTGCCGGGAAGGATTTTGATGAAAGATACGGGATCTCGTTATCTTTCTCGGGGCACTCGGTCTTACGTTTCTTGCTAGGAAAGATTTTGATGAAAGATGCGGGATCTCGTTATCTTTCTCGGGGCACTCGGTCTTACGTTTGGTCGGGAAGGATTTTGATGAAAGATACGGGATCTCGTTATCTTTCTCGGGGCACTCGGTCTTACGTTTGAGCTAGCAGGGAAGATTTTGATGAAAGATACGGGATCTCGTTATCTTTCTCGGGGCACCTTTCGGTCTTACGTTTCTTTGCTTAGGGAAGGATTTTGATGAAGATACGAGATCCGTTATTTTCTCGGGGTACTTCGGTCTTACGTTTGTGCTAGGGAAGGATTTTGATGAAAGATACGGGATCCGTTATCTTTCTCGGGGCACTCGGTCTTACGTTTCTGCTGCTTAGGGAAGGATTTTGATGAAAGATACGAGATCCGTTATCTTTCTCGGGGTACTCGGTCTTACGTTTGGCTTGGGGAAGGATTTTGATGAAAGATACGAGATCCGTTATCTTTCTCGGGGTACTCGGTCTTACGTTTGGTATCGGGAAGGATTTTGATGAAAGATACTGAGATCCGTTATCTTTCTCGGGGTACTCGGTCTTACGTTTGGCTAGCACGCGGGAAGGATTTTGATGAAAGATACGGGATCTCGTTATCTTTCTCGGGGCACTCGGTCTTACGTTTCTTTTAGGGAAGGATTTTGATGAAAGATACGGGATCTCGTTATCTTTCTCGGGGCACTCGGTCTTATGTTTTCTTGCTTGGGAAGGATTTTGATGAAAGATACGGGATCCGTTATCTTTTCGGGCACTCGGTCTTACGTTTGGCTAGGGAAGGATTTTGATGAAAGATACGGGATCTCGTTATCTTTCTCGGGGGCACTCGGTCTTACGTTTGACTATAGGGAAGGATTTTGATGAAAGATACGGGATCTCGTTATCTTTCTCGGGGCACTTGGTCTTACGTTTGACCAGGGGTAATTTTGATGAAAGATACGGGATCTCGTTATCTTTCTCGGTGCACTTCAGTCTTACGTTTATTGCAGGGAATGATTTTGATGAAAGATACGGGATCCGTTATCTTTCTCGGGGCACTCGGTCTTACGTTTGGCTTAGGGAAGATTTTCATGAAAGATACGGGATCTCGTTATCTTTCTCGGGGCACTCGGTCTTACGTTTGATTGTAGGGAAGGATTTTGATGAAGATACGGGATCTCGATATCTTTCTCGGGGCACTCGGTCTTACGTTTCTTGCTTAGGAAAGATTTTGATGAAAGATCACGGGATCTCGTTATCTTTCTCGGGGCACTCAGTCTTACGTTTGGCTAGGGAAGGATTTTGATGAAAGATACGGGATCTCGTTATCTTTCTCGGGGCACTTCAGTCTTACGTTTGGCTATAGGGAAGATTTTGATGAAAGATACGGGATCTCGTTATCTTTCTCGGGGCACTCGGTCTTACGTTTCTTTGCCAGGGAAGGATTTTGATGAAAGATACGAGATCCGTTATCTTTCTCGGGGTACTCGGTCTTACGTTTGACTGTAGGGAAGGATTTTGATGAAAGATACGAGATCCGTTATCTTTCTCGGGTACTCGGTCTTACGTTTGGCTAGGGGAAGGATTTTGATGAAAGATACGAGATCCGTTATCTTTCTCGGGCACTCGGTCTTACGTTTGGCTAGCAGGGAAGGATTTTGATGAAAGATACGGGATCCGATTATCTTTCTCGGGGCATTCGGTCTTACGTTTCTGCTTAGGGAAGGATTTTGATGAAAGATACGGGATCCGTTATCTTTCTCGGGGGCACTTCGGTCTTACGTTTGGATTTAGCAGGGAAGATTTTCTTGACAAGGGGCTGATTTTGGTTAACTTTGGGTTAACTGTTGTCAAGTTGGGGTAGTGCGAGTCTGGAATTTTAAGGGGCAAAGGGTCATTTTGACCCTTGCAATCTGTCCGCGCGGATAGGGTTTGAAAACCAGGGGTATTAATTAGGGCCCAGACGCCCTTTTCTTCTTCCCGTTCGGTTTTGAAACAAACGAAGCGAGGGAGAGAGAAACCGAGAGAAGGAAGCCATTGTTGCAAAAGCTTGAGAATTCCTCCGATTTCTTCGATTTTTTGAGCAATGGAACACGGGGAAGGCGCTTTTCAAGGTCGGGCGTGGCCCGGTAGCGGAGAGGCGGTGGAGCTCGTCGGATGAGGAGGCATTACAATCTTTCGCAATCGATTGCGGAGGAGCATTACCGTGCTTGGCAACATTGGGCTTCGGATTCGAATCTCCGAACGGTATACTTTGAAACCCTTTGATCCCTTTGTTGATTTCTTGTTTGAAATTTGAATTTTAGGTGATTTTTGAAATTTTTTTTTTTTTGAAATTGAATATTGCATGTTCATTGTCTTTGAATCTTGATGATTATGTGAGTAACCCAAAATGTGCATTTTGCTTGGGAAAAAGAATTGGCATTTTCGCCATTTTTTTTTTTAATTCGAAAATTGCATGTGAAAATTCGAAAATTGTGATTTTTTTTTTGAAATTGAATATTGATATTGATGAATGATGCAATGCATGCATTTTGTTTGGAAAGAATTGGCATTTTGCCAATATGAGATGTATGTATGTTTAGGATTTTTTTTTTTTTAAAAGTGGGACGGATTTTTCCTCCCGTTGCATGTAAGATGGATGATATGCATGTATGCATTTTTTTCTTTTTTTTAGAAAATGGGACGGAGTTTTATTTCCGTCAATTTCTTGTAGGATATGCATGTATGCATTTTTTTTATTGAAAATTGTTGAATGGGATTTGTTGAAAACTGTCTTTTCTGTGAGAAAAATGGGGCTATGTCTATTGCATGCCGTTATGCTGCCGAAATTTTTTTTTTTAATGCATGTGTATGCCCCCCTTTTTTTTTTTTGTGTAAATGCAAATGCAATTTTTTTTTTTGACATTTTCTCTCTTTCTTTTTTCTTCTTTTTTTTTTGCAGGGCGGAAACCGTTTTGTAACGGAGCAGCTGAACAAAATGAAGACTCGAGGATCGGTGGAGTCCGTGATTGACTTGTGGGACCGGCTTCCGAATGCGGGCCGAGGAGCTTTGCCGAGTCCGAGACAGATCGTTGTCGAGACGGGGCTTTGGGAGTTTGTCGAGTGCTTGAGGGGACTGGTCAAGTTCCCTAAGAGCAAGGGCTTGATGTTTGCTCTGGCGCAGCACTGGTGGGACGCGACCCACACCTTTCACTTCTTCTGGGGCGAGGCTACGGTTACGCCTTCCGACTATGCTGCGATCACGGGTTTGTCCTTCAACGGGCGCGGCATTGAGTGGCGGGAGACTGACTGGCCCGACGTCTTGTCTGCACGAGCTCTTAAGGATTTTCCCCTATTCTAAAAAGGGGATGGGGATGGAGTATGCGTGATCTACGGCAAGATCGTGGAGACCATTGTGAGCTATGAGGTGGGGAGGAGAGGATGGCGCCGTCAGGTTGCGGGGGCCTTCTTGTGGTTTGCTTTCTCGAGCACCCTCTTTGGGCATCTTTGAGGGACGGCGATCTTTGCCTTGTTGAGGTCCTTGGAGGACATGGAGACGGCCGGAGATGTCTCGTGGGGAGAGAGGCGAGTTTGACGAGCTTTATTTTGCTCTAGACAAGTACGGAAGAAGGTGAGCTCACTATCTTGCTTTGAGTTTGCCACGGAGGTATGAGCTATCTTTTGCTTTCCCTCTTCTTTTTTTTTTTTGAGCACGCGCTTTTCTTTTTGCCTTTGGATTGATTGGATTTTTTACCTTTCGCAGGTATGGGCGTTGGAGTTTTTCCACGTCACGATGTGGCGGCGGCGGCGGAGTACGTCGGGGCGTATCAGGCCATGCGGTCTTGGTCCAAGCATGCCGGGAAAAGATAAGCTCCGAGGGCGTACGACTCTCAGTACGCGGATTGCCTTCCTTTGACGGAGGCCGAGACGATGAGGGGATGATATTCTTCCCACAGGATCGCTTTGAGGTGGCGCGGTGAAGGGCGAGATTTGGAGTACGACGGAGGATTACGAGAGGTCGACTGCGTGCCTATTATCTAGGAGAGAGGGTGACGCGTCGGCATGGCGTGAACTTCGCCTTTGAGGACACCCGGTGGAGCCTCCGCCGATATGATGCACCCGAGCGATGAGTCCGTGACTGGGATGATTCGGCCGGCCGGCACTTCTCGGATTTCGTGGCGATTGAGCCATATGCGACATTCGTCTTGAGGAGGGCGAGGATGCCTCGGGTCTGGATAGGGAGGGAGCTTGGGATCCGCGGTGCCCTCGGACGGATTTTTCCTATATCCCGGGATGGGGTCCGATTGAGGTGCGAGATCCACTCGGCTGAAGCGGCTTCCACGAGCTTTCCGGCCTCGTCAGGGTATGAAGGTATGGCTTTACGCATACGCCTCTTCCTTTCTTTCTTTTGCTTCATCATCTTTAGCATCACTTCCTTTTTTTTTTGACGCTTTTGCTTTTGTGCGGTTTTCGGAGGTGGTCGTCGAGAAGGCGTGAAGCAAGTGATCGAGGCAAGAGATTCATCGGGGAGGATGGTCGCTTGCGGCTCCTCGAGCTAGAGCGGCGGCCACGGCGGCGCCTTGTCAAACGGGAGGCTTCCCTATTCGCTCGAGACTTCTTGAGAGAGACTCCTTTGTCTCCTCTCTCCTTGATCCCAGCGCGGTGCGCGCCGGATCACGTTATTCTCGAGGATCCACACGGGCGGGGACACGTATGGCGGCATGGCGGGTCGTCTTCGTATGTCCGGGGAGTGACGCCTTCACCTTCGGATACGATTTTTCGCGAGAGATCTCGGCTTGCCCTATCGGAAGCGTGCGGTTGGTCCCTGATAGGCCTCTTTCGGAGACGAGGACGATTACGAGCTGAGATTTTCGGGGGCTCTGAGGAGGTGGGCCAGAGTCGCAGAGAGGCGGGGAGACATCGGGTCTTTGGAGACTCCGATTGATTTTTTTTTTTTTTTTTTTTTTTTTCTTTTGAGATTTGAGATTGAGATTTAGATTTGTACAGCTTATGCACATTTTTTTTTGAATGTAATAATTTAGGATTTTATTTATGTTTGCAATGCGGTATGAATTCAGTGTTGCATGAGCCTTGGTTTTTTTTTTTTTTTTTTGAGGTGTTTGGTATATGAATTTGGTTTGGGGAGGTTTTTGCACAAGTTTCGAGCAACGGGACGGAATATTCCTCTTTTGGTGTAGCGACTTACATTGCAAAGATTTTTTTTTAGCAAACTCATCGCGCGGATAGAGCAGAATACGACCTTTGTCCTTTAATTTTAGTCCGGACTGGTCTTGCTTTATTTCAAATTCAAATATCCTCTTCAACCTCCGGTCAAACAGACCATTTTCGGGAGAAAGAGAGAAAAACCATGGAAATGGCCAAAAATTCTCCAAAATTGTCCAAAGAAAGGCAAATGTTGTTCTTTGAAAAGTTCAAGGAGTGGTGTAGGGAGATTATGCACGGGAGAAGATCATTCTTTGAAGAAAGGTACAAGATACGATGCTTGTGGTCTCTCGAAAGTGGTTCCGGATTATGACCTCTTAAGAGCTTCTTCTTCGTTTTGGGATACTAGAAGGCATGTCTTTTGTCTTTCCTTCAACGGAGATTGCTCCGGCGTCGAAGAATTTCGGGCCTTGCTTGGAGTCCGGAGGTGGAAAGAGATAAGCGGTTCCACTTGCACAGGAGGGACTTCTTTTGTTGACAAGCGTTCGTCCTCCTTCATCTTTCCCGGAGGAAAGCGCAAAGGTATGATCCGCGGTCCCGATCATTTCGATATTTCGGTCTTCCGAAACAGTTTAGGGGCCTAGAGTTTGGTAGATGATGCCTATTGGGATGCCTTTGCACTTTGTATGTTTGGCGCCTGTTCATGGTCTATTCCTTTGGGATACATCATCGGTCCTTCTTTGGATATTGTCGATTATTGCGCTGGTAGAGATGTCGTTCCTTTGATTCTTGAGACTTTTCATGCTCTCGGCAGTTAGCTACGGACGGCGGTATATGCGCGGGGGCGGCCGTTCCTCTTGACCAGTGGGCGATGGAAGCGTTTGGGGTTCTTGGGAAACCTCGATATGATCGGGCCTTGGACTTTTGCCGGGAGAGGTGTTGATGTAGATTTTGATGATCGGGGCTCGTGGGCGCGTTGGATGGCGGAGTCGCCCAGGACTGAAGATATCGAGATGGTCGGTGCCTCATTGGCGGGTGGAGACTCGAAGAGTGCTTCGAGGATGGGTCTCCGTGGTCGTGCTTAGGGGCTTTCTCGATCCGGACTTCTATATCCAAAGGCTTTAGTCTGAGCAGTTTGGCTTGGAGCGAGTTCCTTTGGAGGGTTTTGATGATATAGCCATCGGGGTGGTGGCTCTGTTTCTATGGATGATCCCTCGGTGTTTCCATTTCTTTCCCGAGCATGGAGGTATGATGCCTTTCCTCCTCGGGTCATTCTCGAGCGTGCGAGACCGGTGTTCACGACCACTTAGTACACTGGATTGGTATGAGAGGCATGCAGGAGAGGCTCGGGTGGCTATTTTGAGGCGGCGTGAGGCCATTGTGGGTGTGGAGGACCGGCTTACGAGAGGAGGAGGGCGGCGAGGCGCGGCCCTACCGTGAGCCCCGGGGGCGGAGGCCGATTATGAGGCTTACGTCAAGAGACGGGAGAGGAGGGCTCCTATGCTACCGGCTAGGTTACGAGGAGATGAGGGATGACGATAGGGCTACTAAGGCCACGCGGAGTGGTTTGATAGACCTGTCCACATACGAGCTTGGTAGGAGGAACAGTGACATTTTCTGTTCGAGAAAAGAAGACTCGAAGGGGAAGAAGAGGGAGAGGCGATGCAGTGGCTTGGAGTGACTCACGAGGTCTCCGAGTATCCCTTTCTTGTCATAGCGAGACACATTAGTTTGATTATGTATCTTAGTTTCTTTTGGCGAGGTTGCCGGTTGTAGGAATGAATCGAGCTTAGACTCGTGAGCTTTTAACTTGTAATGAATATTTGGATTGCTTTAGAGTTTTGAGACGCTTTCTGGTCGATTAATTGTATTGATGCCAAAGTATGGCTTTTATTTGTGCTTTAGACCGAACCGTTTCACGCCTACGTTCCCCTCATTTTGAGGAGCTCGGGTCTTCGTAGTTGAGCACTGGTGAACTCTTTTTTTGTTTTTTTTTGTTTTTTTGTTGTTTTTTTTTTGAAGTTTGTTTTTTACCTAGGCCCTTCTTGGGTTTTCAACCTAGTTAGGTATTACTCTTTTATCACTCTTTTTTACGCGTAGTATCTGCGCGGCTTGTCACCCGTTTGGGTGTCTGAGGATTCCGTCGAAGTGCAAGTTGCATGGCTCCTCGGAGAAGATCTTCTAGGCGTATGGCCCGACCCACGAACCCGAGGCCAGGCTCCCACTTGGGGGTTGATACGGGTGGGGGCTTTTCTTTTAAAAACGAGATCCCTTCTCGGATTTCCCGATGCTTTACTTTCTTGTCGAAAACTCAAGCCATTCTTGTGAGCTGCGGCCATTCTTCCTTGGTGATCATTTCCTCCTTAGTGAGACGCGGGGGCTGAGAGAGTTTCCCAATTCTTTAGCGGCTTTGCTATTGGTGGCCTCATGATTCGGGAAGCTGTCTTTGTTTTTCCTTTCTCGAATTCTTTGCTACCATCTCTTTGAGGCCCAGAGGCAGATCCAATCAGGGTGCAGCTTTGGACTTCTTCTTCGAACAATTCTTTGCATAACCGAGACCATCCCGATCATCGAGGAAATTCCGTGGCCTTAGCTTTTAGCCTGTCGGTTCGAATTCGGGTTTCGGATCTTCTGGGCGTAGGAATAGTGGTTGTGAGCTTCTCGTTCCGCGGAGTCGAGGCACGCCTGCGAAGGCATACTCACTCTTCGTGGTAGCGGTAGGTATCTTGGGTAGAGTCCAGGAACATTCTACGGACGGGGGTTAGCCTTGGTTCCTACGAACTTGTTGAGGCTATCCTGTAGCTTTAGCCACCTGCTTAGTAGGGGTAGGGGTGGGCTGTGATGTTTCTGGTTGTGTGGGACCCTTTACAAAGTAGTCATCCAAATTAGGGGCGAAGGGGAGATTTAGGGTTGTCGGCGGGACCTTTCTGTGGCGGCTTCAAATCTTTTTTCCTTTGCGGTGTCAGCTTGAGGAGGCCTCATATCCCGGGCGAGTGGCCCGGTATTTCCTTTCACCTCGATGAGTTTGAAAGTTCCTTGTTGGCGCTTCCCAGGCCAAGAGGCCGGGTAGATAGCTCATTTTCTCATCATTTTCAAGGCCAGGTGGGATTTTATCCGTGTGCCGTCGGATCTATGTTGCACACTTGGGCCTTGGGAGGCTCGGCGAAGTGGCTTGTTGGCATGTGACCTTCCTCGTGCATGTTTGATTTCGAATAGGTATTCGCAGCGTATCGTGCCTGCAAAAGTGACTAAATCTCAGTAAATGGTCGAGTCGGATCCCCATTTCGAGGAATTTCACCTGGTGGAGGCTTGAGGCGACCCCTTTGACTTGATGGAAGGTCTTCCCGGGCATTGAAAGTAATCGGGATGTCGATAACCTGAATTCCGCAGTATCAATTTACTGTCAAACCGGAGGTTACAAGTAGCAACTCATTTGCTCAGGATGTTGAGTCGTAAGCTTTATTTGTGAGAAGAAGGCTTCAAGTACTAGTCTTGATATCAAGCAAGCTCATGATCTTTCTGGAAGAATGTTCATTAGGACCCATTGTCCAGGGACTAGGGAAGCGTCGTTCGTCCGGTGTGATGAAGAGAGGCTCGTTATGATCGGCCCCAGTGAGGGAGGTCGAGATCGTGAAAGTGATTATGTTCCCGTAGTGGATGTTTCCAATCGATTGTACCACATCATCGGGAGTAGCATCAATAGGCACGAGTGCGAGCGGGCTTTCTTCCGGCTTGACTTATGGGGATAGGCGAGGTGAGAGTAGAGACGAGGAAATGTTGGCTGTGTTTGCTTTTTGGTGAGCACGGGATCCTCTTTTCGGGATACGGAGTTTTGTCTTAGCATAGGGCGATCTTCTTTCGGTGCTTGATACAGGCCTTCTTATGCGCGCTTGGGATTTCCTTGGAAAATACGCCGGAGCGGGTCAGCAGAGATTAACTTCCTCATCGATCGTCTCTTTGGAGTTTCTTGTCTTCTGGTCGATAGAGCCACTTTGGCTATTGGCCATTGGTTGGCACGGATCTAGTGACGATGACGGCCCATCATGCGCTCCTTCTGGGCGGCCACCTCTAAGCGCGCACTTCCCAAGTCCTGAGCTTTTGGGTTTGGGGTTGTGTTGTTGCCCCACTTAGTTGGATGCCATGAGCTAGGGCGTCCTCGATTCAGCTCGAGCGGCCTTGCTCATTGTATCATGCAACAGAGTCGCTATTGTCGGGACTCGGCGGCTTTCGATCATCCCGGTATAGTGCAGCCATTACGGTTCCTTTACGCCGTAATATTGAGTTGGAGATGATTATAGCACTTTGTGTTGGAGGCCCATCCGGTATCATGCACCGGTTTCTAGAGACTTCTACGAAGGCGACATACATTCGGGAAAGGTGACCTCTTCTTGGGTAACCACGACGAGTGTTACTTTGTTGGGGTGGATTTGATCTAACCGTGGTTATCTTCTCATTTGGGTGGATGGGAGTTAATTTTCCTCTTTCGATCAGATCTTCGACTATCGATGCGGATCGAGCCTGAAAACCCTTTCCCCAACATGGTGGTGGCGGTGTTGAATTCTAAGACATCCACGTGCCCGGATCCATGAAACTTGGCCCGTGTCCTCGGTCTCGTATTCGTCTTCCGAAGTTTCTTCTTAGAGTAAACGCTTGCTTGATAACCGGCCATTGTGCCTGGCTCCCGTGGGCTCATTTCCGGCATGATTGTTCCCGAGATTGTTTTCCGGATCGAGGGCCTCAGTTGACTCTTAGCTCTCGTCATCATCGTCATCATCATTTGTCATCGGAGATCTTAACTTCCCAGTACTTACCTCAGGGAGTTTCGAGTGAGAGGGAACGTCGAGTCAAACAGTTGAGGGGAGTATATGGGTCTGCGTGCGGCCTTGCAATTGTGGCCATATGTTCCCATTCCCGCGTATGTGGCAATGACGGTGAACATCCCTGCTTCTCCTCCAGAAATTGCACGGGGGAAGAGTTGAGAGGGGGTGGCACGTATTGTTTGACACCGAGTAGGATATAGAAGGAATCCTCCTCTTAGATTCTTATTTGTTCTCGGGATCATATTCGGGCTCTCCCAAGCCAAGTTTGCGAAGAAGTGTATTAGCTCCGGACCAAGGCTCTTCGGCCTCTTTCTTGATAAGCCCAGAGATACAGCAATTGCTTCGGGAGGCTTTCTTGTTCAATTCTTCTCGATTGTTCTAACCATCTCGTGTAAATGGTCCTCTCGTATTTTGAAGCGGAACTGGTGCAGACCCAGTTCTTCCGGTATCGGCCTCCCCTTCATCCAGAAAATGAGCCTGGGCCTCGTATTCTTGTAAGGAGTCTCGACATGACGTAGGGACAAGGAACGGGTTGATTCGATTCGATATCACCTCAAAGTGAGAATCCAGTCAGGGGATCTCGACGAGGTTGGCCCGGGTGTTTGGGGGGACCTTCATCCCGGCAGCTGTCTTCGTGGGCGTGCGAAAGATTCTCCGCATTCGATCATATTCACACGATTATGGTTCCTTGGCGAAGGATTTTTGACTGTTGAGGCCCTTCGGGGCCTTCCAACTTTCCTTGCTCTATTAGCTACTTGGATTGCACTTTTTCGAGTGACGGTGTCGGTCGTCCAGATGTCTGAAAGCTTGATAGAAAAGCACAATACTGTGCTGTAGTATCGGGAGCATTGCGGATTACTGGGTTGGAAATTCTCAGGCAGGCAAACGAAGCGCTTCTTTCACCGATCCCCTAAAGATGTCATTCGGGGGCATTCCAAAGTTTTTCAAGATGAGCGGCCATTAGTGCAGACTCATTGCCGGCTGGTTTTGGGAGTAAAGGAGTCGTGTTGTTACATTCTGTCCCGCATAGTGAATCATCTCTTTGCCTTTAAGCGAGGAGGAGGCGGTGTTTGCGGGGAGGGAGCCCGAGTATACGTAGGCCGAGGCGGAGTACGGCCGGTTCTTGGATTGTAGTGCCTTTTCAAACTTAGGCTGCGAGAGTTAACTGGCAGTGAAAGTCAAGTATGGGAAGTGGCGAGGGAAGCTCTCAGTGATGTGGTTTCAAGCATGAGCGCCCGGAAGATGTCCGGTTGTTCCTCTTCGGAGAAGGAGGGATGGCCATCCTTCCACAGAGTTTCGAGATTCCATCGCTTGTAAAAGTCCCCAATTTATTCATCATCGGGGCTATTTGCCCAGTTACTTATTGTTGTTTGTGACGGCCTATTTGTATTCCCATTCCAAGTTGGCCTTATATTTTCCTACGCTGAAAGGCATTGGTAATCTGGTCCCATGAAGCCACTGGCCTGGGTTTCAAACGGAAGAACCACTTTAAGCGGCCTTGGACTTCAAGGATAGGCGAAATAGTCGGCTAGCTGGCGATGCTGGTGCACCCTTTGGCCTTAAATCGCGCAGGCATATGTGTCCGAGATGGAGTTTTGGGCATGCCGGTCCCATCAAAGAGATCCGAATTGAGGCATCACGAGGAATTTGTGGGAGGCGAGAGGAAGGTAATGATCCCAGATGCATGAGTCCCAGGAGAGGTCGGAGCGAACTTCTTAGCCGAGTCGGTTCGTGATGCAGCTTTCATTTCCTATGTGTTGTTCCATGAACCGAGAGCCCGGATGAGGGTCTTGTGGAGGAACCATGGCATTCAAGCTAGTGGGTGAGCTAGAGAGAGAGACTACAACTTTGGAGCGGGCTGAGGTGGAGGGAGGCCCGATCCGGGGACGTGGGTGAAAACTTTGTCTGGGGCCGAGGCGATTACCTGCAGGGAGGCATGAGTAGTGAGCTGACGACAAAAGGAATTTAGAACCTTGCGGCTTGCTTTGTTGATTTTCAGCGGCAGCCCAAGTAGGTGGGGGCAGCGACCAGATGATGTAGCCAGCGATAACTTGGATTTCGAGTGGGGCCCGTAAGTAGGAAGCTTGAGTGCGAGTGTTGTCCTGGTTGTTAGAATTGCATATTTGCCTTGTGGTGAAGGTGTGTAACACAGGGGGAAATGCTTTGCGGTCTGGTGATTCGGATGATACTTAGGGATGGAGGCTTATTAACCCAGCAAAGTCCCGAGTGAGTGAATGGATTTGTGTGAGGAAAGCTTGAGTGAACTACACCGGATTGTGGCGGCATTCGAGCTACAGTACAGTACATGATCTTTGTGGTCCGGTTGATCGGTTCCCGGCGGAGGAAGATCCAGATTTAGGCTGTGGCATTAAGATAGCCAAACCATGAAGAAGACATTAAGAGTCTGCGATTTTGCCCCAGCCCATTTGTCTTAGTCGGGTCATTGCTGGATACGGTGGTGCAGTGGTTGGGGAGAGCTGGTTGTCCGAAAATCGAGAAGCATGGGTTACGAGTAGTGGCACCGTAGGAGGTGGGTGGCGGCATCTGGTGTAATCGGGCGAGAGAGTGGGGTTAGCATCCTCGTCTTCCTTCCGCGCGTTGAAGGTGCCATACTGGATTGGTGGCGGCGAGCGGAGTGACTCTTATAGCCTCCCGCCAAATTGCCCATTTGTGCTTCGCTGTTGTAATGCATACATTACCTATGGTGGCGATTCCCTTTGTTGCTCTTGTCACGAGGGGTCCGAGGAGGCGGAGTGACGATTATCCCACATCATTGCCGGGCGATGCGGACATTAGAAACCGGAGTCGGAACAGAAAGCGGTGAAGAAATTTGCGACGATGCAGCTTGACTCTTCCCAACGATCAACGGTGACCGTGCCGAAAACAAGCTTTGTGCGGGTAGGCTGCGGGGGAAAGGACATGAAAGGTTAGGATGTGCAGGAATGGAAGGAGGGTAGATGTTTGGGCTTTAGGCTCATACGGCGGCATGCAATTATTTGTTCACGTTTACTTAAAACATGTTTTATTAACCTAATCGGTTGGAAAAGATTGCTCTTCTTTTTCGCAAATAGCTACTACGATTCTACGGATCAGTGGGCCCGTCCGCTACGTGTTCACATAAGCCATCAAGTATTCGCACTTTGTTATTTCGACCTCCCGGGGGTGGGCGGCCCGAGGCGAGGGTCACAGGGCAAGCGAGGTCCCGCAAGCCCAGAAAGAAAAAGCGTCATCCTAAAAGCACATTGGTGTCGAGTCTTAACGAGCATTCGATGTAAATTACCGGACGGCGACGTCAAAAGTCAAGATGTGTCGAAACGATTGATGATAAGGGTCCACGAAGAATATTGAGTCGGTATGTAAACGGAAAGCTTGAGGAAAGGTATACACCGGACGGGCTCACAGACACCCGGATGAGACTAAAGCTCAGCGGGTCTCGATGACAAAGTGTATTGTCACCGGACAGAGTGCATGGTCGACCACCCGAGCTCAGTAGGATGTTTGGGCAGTGCTGTGCTCATCAGAAGCGTAATAAGACCAAACGGACCGCGACAAGGATTTCCCACAGGGTTTAAGGGACGTAGTGTACGGTGTACGGTCGCGTGCGCGTAGTGTGCAGCGGATCTATATTTGCTTTTTACGAGTAAAATAGAAAAAAAAATTTTATGTGTCTTAAAAATATGATGCATGATTATATTTTATTATTTTTTTGAGAATTTTCTTCTTTTCCTGGCCTTGTTTTTCTTCTTTTTTTTTGAAAATCTTTTTTTTTTTGAATTTTTTTTTGAAATTTTTAATAAGCACATAAGCACGTAAGCACGAAAATTCCGACGGAATTAGGAACGTTATTAAAGCCGACGGTCGAAATTTTGACTTTCTCAGGCGGCAAAAACAACATGAAAAACGTGCAAAAATCAACACGCACACAAAAATGATTTTCAAAGCTAGGGACGGAAGCTTGACCACCAAAAGCTTTTTTTTTGAAAACGGTGATCACGGTACGTGGGATTGTTAGACCACAATTTATCCCCGACTCGTGTTAGGAGGCGATAACGGGAAATTTAGTGGTTTCCACCAATATACCAAGTATCATTTTTTTTTTTAAAAAAGCTTATTCCCCAGCCAGTCGCCAACTTTGTGATGATGTGTATCAGAAAATTTTCCCATTTTTTGTTTGAAAGAAAATCACTTGAACCCAATTGTCACGCCATTTTAATTTTGAGGGCCAAAACTTTGAAAAAAGCCCGAGATCAGAGATTGTTAGGTTCGGAGGTCATGTTACGCGTCGGGAAGGACGTTGAGTGTGCACCGACGCGCCTCGTAAAGCGAGTCTTCCAAGCTGAAAATGCATTTGTGTGTGTGTGTGTGCGTGTGTGTTTTGGCCAAAATAAGTTGAAACTCAGAAAAGTAAAAATTGGGATATCTTTCTAAGACTTTTAAACTGATCCCATGATTTTTGGAAGATTTTTGGATTGAGATTTGGTACTCAAAAGACCTTTTGAAGTTGAGAGCCATTTCTGCCAGAGTGAAAAAGGCAGTGGACCTTTGATTTTGAAATGGATTCAAAGGTCTTAAAACTTCATAATCTGGATAAACTCAGAGGAATGAAGAGTTGTTCTAGACACCTTAAATAAGATTTGTGCGAGAAGGAATTTTTCCATTTTGGAGAAGATTTGAGGGGTAAAAACCCTCTGGAAACCTCAGATATGAGATCTGGATTCCCAGAAGCTGATGAACTAGCCTCTGAAAGAAAATTTGAAAAGAGAAGTTTTACTCACCCAAAAAATAAGGTAAAAATATGTCTGGAAAGCTCTGGATGTTGGTTACAAAAAGTGTTTTGTAGTCAACACCAAATTCCAAGTTAATCTGTGTCCAAAAATTAAGACCATGGACTGAGGTCTGAGAAAATTGCTACTGGACAGCAACTTCTCAAGAAAGAAAATATGATTTTAAGGGGGGTTTTACATCCATGCTTGTCCCCATTTCCCTAGGTTTTGGTTAGTGATCACTAGACATTTTAGTGGTGAATCAACTATACCAAACCATCCTTGGGGTACATTAGGACTAAGCATTTCATTTGCTTGGGAAGGGGATTTTTATCCTTTGAAAATGAGATTTTATGCTTGAAAATGGTTTTTAGGGTTTTGAAAATGAGTTTTCTTTGTAAGAAAGTAAGAAATCTTGAAAATAATGTTGATCTTTGTAGAAGATCATCCATGGGAATGGTCTTCCATGGTGATCTTCTTAGATCTAGATCAAGAAGATTAAAGAACTACATTTTGTAGTTTGAAGATGCATGCATGGATGAGATTTAGGGTTAGGAAGAGGAGGGTTTACCAATCTTCCTTGTGTTCTTGAGTGTTTGACTTGAGTGTATGAGTGTCTAGGGCTTTAATATGAGAGTGAGTGGATGAGTATGAGTTGGGAAAAGATTGGAGAGAAAATGGTGACAATTCAAGTGAATTCTCCTTTGTTTTCTCTCTATATTTAGCGCGAGAGGTTCGGTCTTAGTATGTGTTGTTCCTCTTATTTTTGTAGTTGGAGGGCTCAATTTATAGCCCTGCGAAAATTATGCCCAAAAGATGTCAGCGCGGATGGGATCACAGGCGTGCCTTTGTTCATTAAATGCAGCTACAGCTTTGGACAAGAAGAATATTTCTTTTTAAAATTCAAATTAACAGCCAGGTTTTGTGTTTCCAGCCATTCCCATTTTTGGTTTTCTTCTTTTGTTTTGCTTTTTGAGATTCTTTTTAAGGTTTAACCTTAAATAACAATGCCCATTTACCCTCGCTTTGTTAGAAAAGTTAGGATTGTTAGGAATTGTTAGAAATGTTATAGCTTTCGTTAATTTTCTAACGAAAATTCTAACAAGCT
>JAFEMH010007526.1:0-86515 GCA_022495995.1 Adenophora triphylla var. japonica | reverse complement strand
AATCCGCATCGCTCGTGCGTTGAAAGGTCACATGACCCGCTAGACCCGATAGGAGCGTTCTTTACTCTCGGTCGGTGGGATCCGCGTGCCTATAGGACCCTCGCCGGGGTGTCCACCTGGGAGGTCGAAATACGGGTGGAATACGAGGGGCTTATAGACGTAGTGACGGAACCCGGCGATCCGGGATCTAGAGTAGTTGTGAAAAAGAAGGGCGGAACCCCTTTTCCAACCAAATAGATATTAATAAAAGACATTGTTTTAAGTAAACTTGAAGATTCTAATTTGCATATTGCACGAGCCTTGACTAAACACCTACCCAGTCTAAACCTTTCCTATCCCTTTCCCGCGGCGAAAGAAGTGGGTGAGAACAGGGTCGGCGACTTGTTAGCGCGAGAATCCTCGGACGGTTCGCGAGAATCCTCGGTTTTGTCGGCTTTTCGGTGTCAAAATGGCCAACATGGTAATCACAACGGTAATGACCAAGCGGTTGGAGGGCTATCCCAGTTCAA
Source organism: Adenophora triphylla var. japonica (assembly GCA_022495995.1). NCBI lineage: Eukaryota > Viridiplantae > Streptophyta > Magnoliopsida > Asterales > Campanulaceae > Adenophora > Adenophora triphylla. Next base: position 86,006 of record JAFEMH010007526.1, on the reverse strand, counting down.
CCGAGCCTCACATACGGTATGATGTATGTGATTGTGAAGCGCTGCTAGAGTATGAGTATCAAGAATGGATCAATGAGGACGCTCCTTCAAGGAAGAAGAAGAAGAAAGTCCACACGGCGAAGCTTAAGGAAAGATACGAAGGCGGGGACAAGAGCGTAGGAACTTTGGGAGAGCCTTCGGGCAAGTTCGACTACTATGTCGGTTATGCCAAGGAACTGTCCCGTCACCCCAAGCACGGTCCGGCTGATATCCCCGTGTACGGTGATCCTCTTGAAGCGAGAAAGTGCTGAATTTGTGGCCATCGTGAAGTTCAATGAGAAGCTAGCGAGATCTAGAAGCGAGAACACGAAAGCTATTGAATACGTAGTCGAGGAAGAATTAAGATCCCCTCTACGAAGAAGACTTCATCGGCATTATCCAAGCCAACCCTTATGGCTACAATGAGTCGTGGTGTCCAAAGATCGGTAAGAGAAAATGAGTTATCGGCGTGCATTGATAAGATGATGAGACCCGGTCGGTCCGAGTCGCTACGGAAGAGCTATGAAAGATTGCAACAAGTTACTTTAGTTCCCCTCACCATCTTTCCACGATGAGCACTGTTAATGATTTCCGGCAAGCTTTTGATCGGTTCGAAGTCTCCAACTTTACGAAAAGGTAGCAAGGCTGCTACTCCCGGGCAACGGCAAGAAGGAGTGAGATCTAGGTCCGACCCTTGTCAAAGTCCCCTCGAGTCAATAGAAGTAGTGTAGGGTCCGAGGAGTATCTATGTTGTCTATTCATTTGAGTCGGGAATCCTTCGAATTCCGAGTCCTCGAGAGTCATCCCAGAAGGCCTCACGCACGAGGATTATGGCGCTCTTGTAATCGATGTCATCTTTCCCTTATCTTGAATGAAATGACAAATCTTTACGATTATCCCTCTTATTACTTGACTTAACAAATGATAAATTAACTCAAAACTTAACAACGAGTTAATAATGAATCATTTGAACAAGATGCAAACACACTAAACGAACAATACATTAAAGAAATCTTTAAGCGGGTTTCGGAAAAAGAGGAAAACCGGGCCCAAGCTGCCGAGGAGGTTTTGATAAGTGTGAACTTGGGTACTATTGAGGAACCTAAAGAGACCTGAGTGGAAGCTTCTTCCGGGGGTTGAAAGGGACAGATTGATCGAGTTTGCTCGAGAGAATACGTCGACGTGTTTGCATGGTCATACGAGGATATGCGGGGCTAGACGGTTCGATAGTAGAGCACGAGAATCCCTCCCAGCACCGGATGCTAAGCCGGTAAAGCGGCGAGAAAGATCAAGCCGGAATGGTCTACGGGTCAAGGAAGAAATTGAGAAGCTCTTTGCGGGTAGGGTTCATCGAGTTATTGAATACCCGACATGGTTGTCCCGACATCGTGGCCCGTAACCGAGGCGAATGGGAAGGTGCGGCTTTGTGTGGATTTCCGAGATACGAACAAGGCCGGCCCCAAGACGACTACCCTCGGCAAACATAGACATCCTGGTGGACTCCACTTGCCAACTACGAAGTCAAATCCTTCGTTGATGGTTTTGCTGAGGCTACAACCGAGATCAAGATGGTAGGAAGACCAAGAAAAGCGGCCTTCACCACACCAGTGGGAACCTCTTGTTATACGATGTGCCATTCGGGCTCGAAGAATGCGGGGCTACTTACGAAGAGGGCGGCGACCGCACTTTTTCATGACATGATCCACAAGGAGATTGAGGTCTACGTAGACGACATGATAATCCACTCCAAAGGAGAAGGTGGGCGACACTTTGTTGACCTACGAAAATTCTTTGAGAGGCTGAGACGGACATTCCATGAGACTAAACCACCTTGCCAAATGCACCTTCGGAGTGACAAGGGGAAAAGTGCTCGGGTACATGGTCGCGGAGCGAGGTATAGAAGTTGACCCCGAAAGATCAAAGCTATCGTGGATATGAGGCCACCTCGAACCCGGACGAAGTCAGCTTCGTGGGTAAATTGCGATACATTCGGCCGTTTCGTCAATCGGTTGACCGCCCATGTGCGAGCCCATCTTCAAGCTCATGAAGAAGAATGTGGACACGAATGGACCGAAGAATGCCAAGATGCCTTTGACCGAGATCAAGGCATACTTAGTACATCCCCCGGTCTTATGCCCCCACATAGACGAAGCCTCTTACGCTCTATCTGTTTATCCTGATTCACACGGCGGTTGGGGCTATGCTTGCTCAAGAGAGAAGAAAGACTCTCGGGTAGAAAATGCCATTTACTTTGTCGGTAGGAAGCTCTGAGGAGTGAGCTCAATTACTCGGCATGTGAAAAGACTTGTGCGGAGGCAGTGCAGGTAGTCGGCAAGTTGAAGCATTATATGCGAAGCCCACCTGTGAACTTGGTCTCGAAAATGGACCCCATCAAGTACATCTTTGACAAGCCTTCCCTCTCGATGCGTTTAGCGAAGTGGTCCTTCTTCTTGGCGAGAATACGACATCAACTATGTGACCGAAAGGCCATCGAAGGGTCAAGCATTGTCGAGATCACTGGCGAATTTCCCAGTAATGAAGGCAAAGGGCTGAACCCCAATTTCCGAGATGAAGGGATCTTTGCGGTTGAGCTGAAAATGGATGGCGGTTGTTCTTTGGCCAGAGCCGCTAACAAAAGAGGAAATGGTGTAGGAATGCTATTGGTCGATCCGAAAGATGAGCATACCCCATAGCCCTCAAGTTGAACTTTCTGCCACGAACAATGCCGCGAGTATAGGCTTTGCATTGCTGGTTTTGGAGGCTGCCTTAGAAAGAAATGTCAAGGAGCTCGAAGTTTACGGAGACTCGGCCACGATCATCAACCAAGTCTCCAACAAGTGGAAGGCGTGGACCCTAATCTACAACGGTATCATGCCCGTATGGAGGAGTTATTTGGGACGGTTCGAGAGAAGTGACTTTCCACTACTTGCCGAGGGAAAGAGCAGTTCGCGAGATGCTCTAGCTACTCTAGCCTCATTGGTAGAGATCCCCGAGGGAAAAGCCATAAAGCCCTTCGAGTGGGTAGAAGAGAAGCCGACTTTGTTGTGAAGTGGACACGGGACACGAGCCTATAAAGGAACCTTGGGTACAATCAGTTACCAATTCCTCAAAGACGGAGAGTCGGCTTTCGGAGACAAAGAAGGTAGACCAAAAGAAGGTATCGAGCCAAGAGCTTACAAGCCACGAAAGGTTGGCTTCTCATTATGTCATTCTAGGAGGCAACCTATACGAAGCGGTATCAAGGACCACTCCTCTTATGTGTCACTCAAGAAAGAGCCGAAGAGTTGATGGCCAGAAGTCACAATGGTCCACTGCGGTCCTCACATGAATGCGAGCCACGATGCAAGTGATCCTCGAGAATGGGTTACTCTTGGATCTCCATGGAAACGGTTTGCGTTCGGCACGTCCGAACTGCGACAAATGCCGGCGGTTTGCCAACCTCAACCATCTCCCACCTCATGACACATGCGCATGACGACTCCTTGGCCGTTTGCAACTTGGGGCATTGACGTGATAGGGAAAATATCCCAGGCGGGAAGCAATGGGCACGAGTTCGTGTTGGTAGCCATTGACTACTTCACAAAGTGGGTAGAGGCCAAGTCCTACAAGGTCTCACTTCGAGAAAAGTGGCCCGAGTTCATCAAAGAAAACATAATGTGCGAGATATGGGGTGCCCAGCGAGATCATTTCGATAATGGGTCACACTTCGAAGGAAAGGCTGCGATAGGCTGGCGTCGAGAATTGAGTTACTCGCCACAAGTCGTCCCCGTACGAGACCTCAAACCAATGGAGCCGTGGAAGGCTTGCTAATAAGACAGCTCGAGCGGATCATCAGGAAGATGGCCACCCGTGGTCGTGATTGGCCCGAAAAGCTGCACCTAGCACTCTGCGGGGCTCTGAACGTGCGTCGGAAACTTGACCACGGGAGAAACTCCTTTTGCCTAACTTACGGGATGGAAGCGGTGTTACCGAGTGGAGTTGGAAATCCCGTCATTAAGGGTCCTCTGGAAAGCGAGTGTCAATGAAGTGGAATGGTTGCGCGGCCGGCATGATGAGTTAGCCACGCTTGACGAGAGAAGGCTAAAAGCCATGGAACACACAGGAGCCTACCGGAGGCGAGATGGCCGGAGCGTTTGATAAAAAGGTCAAGGCCGAGAGATATCAAAGAGGGCGACTTAGTCTTTGAAAGTAAAGCCCCTACCGAGAGACAACCCCACAGGAAAATGGGAACCCGTCTGGATCGGCCCTTATGTGGTGCGAGAAAATGCTTGTCGGGAGGAGCAATGAAGCTTGCGGCTTGGATGGCAATCCCTTTGTCCACCCGGTCAATGGTGATAAACTCAGAAGATACTATGTCTAAAAAAAAAAAAAAAAAAAGTGCAAAAGAGTAATACCCGGCTAAGTTGAAAACCCCAAAAAGGGCGGTCTAGGCAAAGACGGGGTTGCACATATATATAAAAAAAAAAAAAAAAAGTAAAAAGAGTAATGCCCGGCTAAGTGAAAACCCCAAAAAGGGCGGTCTAGGCAAAAGACGGGGCTGCACATAAAAAATTGGTTCACCGGAATGAACTACGAAGCACTGAGCCACTTAGCCTTTCTTGTAAAGGGGAACGTAGGCGGCCATATATGGTTCGGTCTAAACAATAAAATGGACGATTAAGTTTCCATGAAATGCGTCCTAAATAATAAAAAGGACGATTAAGCTTCCATGAAGTGCGTCCTAAATAGTAAAGGGCATTTCGGTTTTTCATAAAACGGGTCCCAAATCAATAAAGACATTTGAATTTCCATGAAATGTGTCTTGATTAATTTTTAAGATAATATGCCTTGTTCATTACAAGTTAAAAACTTCTTGATGAGTTCAAGCACGGTCTACCTCTTAACTCTGCTAACTTTGCTAAAAAGATCTAAATACAACAAAATGCCTAAATAAACTAATGTGTTTGCAAATGGCAATAAGAGGATCTTGAGAAAAGACTTGTCGGTCGTCATTATTTGAGTCTTCTTGATCTTCTTCCCTTTTCCTCGGCCTCGTCGAGTCTTCTTCCTTTTCTTCTCAATAATGTCGGTATCCCTCATCCCGAGGCCTCGGTATCCTCTACCCGACCAGGTGTCGATGAGCGCTCTCTCATACGAGCACGAGTCCGCACTTCCTCCCTGCGAGCCTCGGTCGAAGGAGCGACTTCGGACGGCCTCTTGTGCCAGAGCCTCCATATCACGACCAAGTCACTGATTGGTTATGGCAACTCGCCTTAGCCTCGGTCTCCCTCGAGTCCTACTCGAGTCACGGTCGGCTCAGTAAAGCTCGACGTCTATCCCCAAGATAACACAGTCGCTCCCGTCTCCCTCTCGTACCCGGTCAAGTAGACGGTGGTCAAGATGGTGCTCTTCCTGCTCTGAAGATAGCCACAGGTGGGAAAGCGGTATGTGTCCAAGCCCTCGAGAAGAAAGAGAAGCTGAGTGGATCTCTCATATCAATGACACCACCTCCATGGTCAGGATGTCCTCCCGAATCACTCAATGGCTCTGTAAAGCCCCAAAGCTGCTGGATACCAAGCGGGGTATGTAGAAGGACGACCGGCGAGAATCACGGAACCCTCGCGGCATAAGACTCTGAAATATCCTCTGATGCGCAGCCTCCGGTGTGGTATCCACCAACGAGATGTCCGAAGTGGATAGCCTAGGCATCATCGGCTCCGGCTACCACATTCCTGTTGCCTAGGTGCACCTCTCAGAAATCACCCAGGGGCAGCGAGTCGGCAAAGCCCCGAGGCAAAGCCAGAGCCTCTCTGCTGACCACGAGTCAACATAGCCGGACTCCCGGACCTCATGAAGCGGTCTCCCAGAGCCATCCTATCGATCCCATGAAATGTCTCTCCCAAAACCCGGCGGGACAATATCCTTCCAGGCCCTGCGAGTCTCGACCATGTCGAGGCCACTATGGCCAGTCCCACGGACTCGGCGAGTGAACAAAACGAGAGAATACGCGAGAGAATGAAAGCATCCATAGCCAGTGGTCGCGGCCGTATCGGAAACCCAGCACACTTGCCGGGATATCGGAAAGGTCAATCCTGTCAGGGGCTACCATCATCCTCTCGGCCTCTCCCAAAGGAATGCTGCGAGAAAAGATGCAAGCTTTACCGCCACCGGCACGTCTCCGATCAGCGGAATAGATATAGCCTCAGTCTCAGGGACCCCCAATCAAGGCTCACAGAAGTCTTCGTGCGTTGGGACAATTTCGTTGTAAGAAAGCTTGATAAACATGTCTCCGGACGTCCCGAACTTTCTTTGCGGCTCTCAGCGAGTCCCAATCGGGCGGGAGATCCCTCAAATGCCATAAAGACTTGATCTTGAAGGAAGAATCAAGCGAGTCCCTTGTGATTTTGGAAGTTATGTCTCGCCAGATTGAAGACCGGATAGAAAATGGTCTCGCTTCCCCCTTTGCAATCGACGGGCTTCTCCATCGCAAAGTGTTCAAAGATGGTGCTTTTAGGTCTAAAATATGCTCACGGGAACAATTGGGACAAGTCTAGAGTGAAAATGAAATGAAATGGCCAAGCCTTGCTTTTATTCGAGAAAATAACCGGCTCGGACGGGCGGTAGCCGCACGGCTTCATTTGCCCTCGAGCCGTACGCACGGCTACATTAGCCCTCTGCAGAAAAATTCTGCGGCAACCAAGATTGCTGCCCAAGGGAGTTTTCACCCCACTTTTCAACCAAAACACATGTACGAAAACATATCCGAAGCCATTCAAGCATTTATACACCATTATAAATCATTTTGGCCCAGGTTTCGGCCCCAATTCCAAGCAAAAAAAGTCGCCCCAGGCTCGGATAATATGCAAATTGAAAAAGCATGAATTAGAAAAGCAAATAAAATGTAAATACAATGTTTTCGCCCCATCGGCGCCCAAATAAAGCAAAAAAATAAACAAGTTGTGCATAAAAATTGTAAATTGTTTGTTTTCGTTCCAAATCTACTCTAGAGACCTCCTAGGCCTCCGATTCTTCTTCATCTTCATCGCTACTCAGCTCATAAATGCTAGCCTCCCTCATCAAGTCCTCATGGTCGCTCACATCGGATAGATGGACATTATCGTGCCCGTACTCGGCCAGTTTGCTCCCGAATGTCGGCGTTGGGTCCCGCCCCCGGCGTAGCCTTTGGAAGAGTACTACGAGGCCGATGAGGTAGACGCTGTGCCCCTACGTGCCGTCTCTTGCGCCCGGGCTCCTGTGCATCCATTGCCGCCTTCGAGCGCGAGCCGGCTTCCTCGAAGAGACCGGCACATGTCTTTCCGGCCCTATTGCACTTTGACCGGCCTATCGTAAGTGCGAGTGGAACACGAGAAAAAGAAGAGAAAAATCTCGGAAAATCTCGAGAAAATTGCAAATGCGAGAAAATGCGAAAGCTAAAAAGGGAATAAGACCCTAGAGAGTACACTTACGGTGCTATCGGGCGGCAAGGTGTCTTGGGGCTCCTAGCATCGGGGACAGGTATCCTCATCCTCCTCGGCACTCCATGAACCACATAGGACGGATGTGCGGGAGGGATCGGCGGAGTCGATAGGCTCATCCTCCCCGTATCCACACAGTGACCGCCGGCTTCACTAGCTTACGTGGCGTCCTCGGGCGGCTCCACAAACACGGCGTAGGGGTGTCCATGTCGAAATACTCCTCCGCGGCCACGCACTGGTACCTCGCTATCTCATCCTGGCCAATCCACAGGGCTGCGGCATCCGTCTTGGAGGATCTGAGGAGTAATAGCGTCGATGGAGGGACATGGCCATCTTGCCTCGAGAAGCGGTCCCAAGTAAATGACATCACATGTCGGCCACATGAGCCACCTCCTACGCCTCGTCACCTCGATGGCATCTCCCGGCAAAATCTCAGGATACCTACCCCGGGGTAGAAGTCCGGCTCCATCGTGCCCGTCCACTGTTGATGACCGGCCTCACCATTTTGTAGTCGAAGGTAATCCGGGTCTTCCCAGTGAATTTATCTCTCGCATCTCCCCTCCCGGCGAACCATAGCGGGGAAGATGGTGACATCACTCTGCTTGGTTCCAAGGGAAGAACCCGATCACCTCGCAAAACCGGGCTGCATGTTCAAAACATCAAAGGTCATTTTCTCTCTTATAAAAGTCTCGAGACGGGGAAAAGAGAAAAGGAAAAAGAAAGGAGACTACCTCGAGGGCAAATGAGAAGCGAGTCCATGGAAGCGGCTTTGTTGGCGTACATGTCAAAGAGAAGTAGAGCTCGCCAATCCGGCCTCTCCCCAAGAGACCGGAGTCCCCTATCCCATCCACATCCTCCCGAGAGAGTCGAGGAGGCAGAGTCATAGCTAGCGTCCCGGAATTGGCGAAGATAGTGGTGATAGCATCAACCATATGAATGCTCTAGCAGTGTGGGCGGTCACATCATTAGCGACAAATTACATGGAAGTACGGGCGCCACCTCGACATTCCGCGTCTCCATCCCGGCCCCTTGGGAATCGGCTCAAATCCTACCAAAGCTGAAACTCCTCGGCGGTAATATGGTCTCTCCAAGTCACGGGCCTCCCGGTGAGCGTAGGCCGGTAATAGGCTGTGAAATCGGCGGAGTCCTTTGTCGGCTCTCCCGGCTCGGGTGAAAGCTATGGGTCTTGTCCACGAGAACTCGAGAAAGGGCTGGACCAAGCCCTTGCTCTTAGAGGTGATGTGGACACCCCTACCAATGGCCTCTACAAATGCATCCAGGCCGGTAGCCCTCACCAGCTGCTTGGGATTTGCCCCATTCTTCTCAAAATCCGGCATCCTCTGCCAAAGCTTGACCGCTATCTCCGACGGTCCTATAGACTTGTTTTCCTGTAGACAAGCACATCAAAAAGAAGCGTCAGTCCTTCATATCATTTCAAAAGCATGCATATATTCAAAAGTGCACATATTTTCAAAAGAAAAGCATTCACAAAAGTTTTTCTAGCATTATTTGCATCAAAAAACGTGTCTTTCATCACTTGAAACGCGTCATTGCTTTCCTAAAGCACAAAATCACAATTTTTTGCACATAAGCATTATTCTTTCAAAAAAAAAAAAAAATGGCATGCATGAATCATTTTCATCTTCCAAAATCATGTTTTCTCATTGAAAATCAGAATTTTGACCTAGTTCTAGCACAAGGCAAGAACTCCGTCTCATATTTTGAAAAATTCTCATTCTTACTTCATTTTGCGAGAAAAAAGTGAGTCATTCTCATATTTTTCATCAAATAAAATTGCACATGCATATTCTTAGCCTCATCGGTTGTTCATGCATCTCAAAATCATTCAAAAATCCTAGGAAAATCCTAAAATTCGGGTCAAGCCCTAAATCATTCAAAAATCAAGCAAAATCATCGGATTTGAGCAAAATGAGAATGCTTACCCCAACCGATCGCGGGTTCGTCGATTTGTGCTCCCTTCTCCCCGGGTAAAGCTCCGATGGAGGCGTAAGGAAGTCATACTTCCTCTCCGTCCGCACGAGCTCCTTCCTCCTCCTTCTCGCGGCCGCCGAGATGTTTCTTCTTGCTTGCCTCGGTATGGGATTGCCCTCCGGATCCATTCCAATTGATAGAAGCAAAAAAGGGTTGAAGAATTTCGAAATTCTCTCTCTCTCTTCCCTCTCTCGGCTGAAGTGGGCAGCAACAAGTGCCCAATGCCCGTTCAAAACCTGATTTTAAATAATCTGGAAAAAACAAGTCTCTAGCCGTACGGCTTCTTTTTCTCCATCTCATGCCGGGCGGCCTCATTCGCTACGGCGAAATTACAATCATGCCCTGGACCTTCCACTTGGGCATGCAATTTCCGTTATCTTTTAACCAAGATAACATCTTTTCCAGAAAATATCCCTTATCTCTTTAGCAATCAAGCTTTATTCCCGGTCACCTCAGTGAATTACGTTATAACGGGATAACACTAGGTGACAACCTCCGAGTGTCGGAACTCTAGACTTGTGCTACCTCTATCCGCGAATAGTGAAGTATGCCCAAGTCATTCCAACTTGTGCTACCTCTATCCGCGAATAGTGAAGTATGCCCAAGTCATTCCAACTTGTGCTACCTCTATCCGCGAATAGTGAAGTATGCCCAAGTCATTCCAACTTGTGCTACCTCTATCCGCGAATAGTGAAGTATGCCCAAGTCATTCCAACTTGTGCTACCTCTATCCGCGAATAGTGAAGTATGCCCAAGTCATTTCAACTTGTGCTACCTCTATCCGCGAATAGTGAAGTATGCCCAAGTCATTCCAACTTGTGCTACCTCTATCCGCGAATAGTGAAGTATGCCCAAGTCATTTCAACTTGTGCTACCTCTATCCGCGAATAGTGAAGTATGCCCAAGTCATTCCAAATTGTGCTACCACTATCCGCGAATAGTGAAGTATGCCCAAGTCATTCCAAATTGTGCTACCACTATCCGCGAATAGTGACGTACGCCCAAATCATTCCAAATTGTGCTACCACTATCCGCGAATAGTGACGTATGCCCAAATCATTTCAACTTGTGATACCACTATCCGCGAATAGTGACGTACGCTCAAGTTTCCCAACTTAAGTTACCTCTATCTCCGTCATAAAGAGATAGCGCCATAAGCTCTAGCTTCATCAGGTGACAGCCTCCGAATTGTCAAAATCTCAAGGATCCTAGACATCGTTCCTAACTATCTAGTGATGCTTGAACTACGATCAAGGCTTGATTCCTCCGGGATACGTAGGTAGCCTTTTATAAAAGGTCCAGCCATTCGACCACTTTGGTCACCCTGTTTCTTTGTCACTCCTCAGTGATAAAGCGCCCCCTCATAAAAGTTCAAATATTCGACCACCTGGGTCACTCCTAGCATATCCCCAGTAGGATCAATTGCTTGACCTCCTAGGTCATTTTCTCTTCTTTTTCCCCAGCAAGAGACCAGTTTCTCTTCTTCCTTCCCCAGTGGATCTTTCCCGAACTACGGCCTGGCTTGATTCCTCCGGGATACGTAGGTAGCCTTCCAAAAGGTTCAGCCACTCGACCACCTTGGTCTCCCAATCCGTCTCGGCATTCGCCAGATCGGATCCTTTTCTATCGACAACCCCACTCGCCTTGCAAGTGACGTTGCCGAGGGCTTGTAAGTACCCAAATCGGCTCATGCCTTAGGTTAAATTTCCCGGCAATTTCGGTAAGTTTCCGGTAATTCCCGGACCTTCCTAGTGTTAGGAAATGTCCTAGAGCAGTCCCAAATTAAAATAAGGGCTGTAGGGAGCCTTCCTAATTAAGAAAACACGTTTTTCTTAATTAGGGAGAAGGTTCTAGAATAATGCCACCTTGCATGGTTCTAGAATGCTGAGTCATAATGGATAAGACCGCACGGCCTCATTTGCGAAGGGCTGCGGCTCGCACGGCTTCATTAGCCTTATCCAGGCGCCTATAAATAGAGCCCTCCTCTACCCATTTCAACACACACAATATATGAGAAAAATACACAATACGCTCTGAAATACGTGAAGAAAGCTGGCAGAATTCAAGAAGAAGAAGAAGGAAGGCCAAGAAGCTACATCCCTCCTCCTTGAAGACCAAAGATCGACCTCTCCTCCTAGCTCCGTCCCGAGAAGCAAAGGAAGTCATTGGTAACCTCGCACGCCCTAACCTTGCATTTTAATTGATATACTTGCTCATTGCATTCATATATCTTGCTTGGGACTTGGTAGCTTAAAGATCACATCTTTATCATCCCCTTCCCCTTTTTTTGCATGCATTAAGACCTCATTTGTCATAAAAATGTAGTCTTTTTCATAAAGGTGCATCCTTTGCACCTAAAATCCCTATTTTCCAATAAAAATGTTATCTTTATGCATCATTTGCATATAAAGATAAAATCTTTTTCAATAAAAATGCATCCTTTGCATCAAAACCCCCTTTTCTAATGCATCATTTGCATAAAAATGCTATCTTTATGCATCATTTGCATAAAGATCATTTCTTTCAATCAAAAAGCATCATTTGCTATAACCAAAATGTCATCTTTTCATTAAAGAGCCATTTTTATCATGCATTTCCCCTTTTCCCTTAACCTTGGAACGGACCGGTGTAAAAGTTCTCATCTTTGCATCGTTCCTTCCATTAAAGGTTCATGATTTCTTTAGGAAAAGGATAACCTTGAACCCTATATCTCCAATTATCGCTTAAGAATGAGTATGAAGCCTCTATACGAGCTCGACCGTCTTAAAGCGTAGGATTGATGGGCTAAGGACATTCCTTCCTAAAGAACCTCATCTTTGACCAAAAGAGAGTCATTCTCTCGATCACGCAAGTCCCGAGGGTCCCGAGGTTTAAAATGCGATGATCACAAGTCATAAGATGAGGACGGGATCATAATCCCAAATACATAAATTCCAAGGAATCCCGAGCGACAACCAACAAATGGTTTGTACGTCCGGAAGATAACTTGGGACATTCCCCCCCCTTATTTTCAAACACATGCACACAAAGAAAGCACGCAAGCAAACACGATTAATGAAATCTAGGGAGACTTGCTCCGGCAAGGCACTTTGGGTGAACGCCAAACGTTCTTCCCAAGGGGTAACTTAACCTCCGAACCCATAAAACCTTTTTTTCAAAGTTTTGAGGTAATCAAAATGGCGTGGCGACTCCGTTTTTCAAATAACTCGGATGTCTTCAAACTCGCGTGAATTCCAATAAACAAAATTTTTGGGCACACATTCACAAGCGCGTCAACAGATTAACTTCTTGCTGGTCGTCAACCACGAACTCTTTGCTAGCTTCCTTGAGTTCTGATAATGTTAGCGGGACATAGTGATTGCGGTATGGCCAAGCCGCTTGTCGTATCTCATTAATGGTCAAAGGTGTTTCCCAACTAGCCGCTATTCTGAGTTCCTCCAAGGAGATTGGGGATTCTCTAGGAGTCATTGAAGATATAGCATTAACAATCAAGCGCTCTTCGTAATCATCAAGTTCAACAATATTATTCACATCATGTAAATCATCGAGATACAGAACATAACAAAAGTTATCTTTCATTTCATCAGAACAGGAAATTACATCAGTTTCGACCCCATTACATCCATTGCTATCATCCCCAACTACGGGTTCCCCAAATTCTAATACATTAACAAAATAATCATTCTCAAAGTCAATAAGGTTCACATTGTTGTTCGGCAGAGGATTGTTGACAATATTCGGGCGAGGAGATTTTTCTATCTTCTTGTCGTCCACTAAACCCTGGATTATCTTCTTGAGAGTCAAACAGGAGTTCGTAGTGTGCCCTGGAAATTGGTGAAAACGGCAATACTTGCTAGCATCCATGTGAGGATTAGGGCGAGCGGGATCGTAGTTCTCCAATGGCTTTATCATGCCGGTTCGTAGCAAACCGTTAAAAACTTCCTCCGTTGACATACCCAAATCATCAAACCTTGGTTGTGGCTTAAAGGAAGCCTCATCACATTACGCATGTTGTTAGCTCCCTTTTGAAGATTATTGATACTATTATCTTTGGCCGGTTCTCTTCCTCTCGGCGCCATTCTTTGAGAGACGGGATTGGATGCCCGATATCGGTAACTTCCACTTTGGCTGTTGTGGTTAGTGGTGTTGCACTTGGAGTTTGGTTAAACAACTTATTCTCACTCCTTGCTCCCATCCCCACCATTTCTCGCAGATCTGGGTACCATCCTTTCCCAATGGCTTCTCTAAGTGCCGGCTTAACACATGATAGAAAGATGTCCTTCGGTCTTGGAGGGGATTGGCTCCGATAACTCGTTGAGCTTAGCATTCCAACGCTTGTAGAATTACGTGATTGACTCATCCGACTTGAATTGTCCCCACTAGATCATCCCGCGTGGTACGCCACTCCAAATTACCCTTGTACTTCTCCGGGAAGGCTTACGTTATACGGCTCCAAGTAGTACGGCATTCTTGCTTCAAAGCTAAAAACCATGTAAGTGCCGATCCTTTCAAAGTTAGGTGGAAGTGGGAAGCCATGAATTCGGGAGTGCAGCCCATTGCCCCCATTGTCATCACATAAGTGTCTACATGCGTCTTTGGACGGGCGGTACCATCAAAATCCGGCTTGGGCATCTTAAACTTGTGCGGCAAAGGTGTCACTTGGGCGGGATCCACGACTTTAAGACCACTAGAACCCACGGTTAATTTGTCAATCTGTTGTTGCATCTGTTTGAAAGCCAAGCGGCTACTTACGGTGCCAAACTTGAAGTACGAGGAATTGCGGGAGCCACCGTTGACGACGGTATTGGGAAATCGAATTAGGTCCCACGGGCAAAGCGGTTGGTGAAGACCAACAGTACTAGGAATTCCAATATTCTTTGTCCAACAAGCTAATCGAGCTCGGAATCTTGTTCCCATACATATCATAACCGTTGAATTGCCTACCGAGATTACGGGAGTTGTATTGCAGCCGACTTTTGTACTGACCAAAAGAAGATAATCTGGTGACACACGTAGCCGAGTAAGGGGTGGAACCATAAATATGCCGAGTAAGGGTGGAACATACTTGCTGGTTGAGAAAAGCTTGTCTTGAGTGCAGGCTAGCGGTACCTTGAGACACCTGTCTGAACTATCGATTTTACGAGAGCGTGCGACCATTCTGCTGAACACCATACGAACACCACGATAACCATCCGGATACACACTTTGTGCGAAATTTGGGAAAAGCCGGTTCAGGCCGAGGTCCATCTTTTGGCTGTAGTCTTTGGAGCATTAGGAGTTGGAGAAGCGAGTGAGATCGAAAGAAATTTGTGGGCCGACCGTCATTTCTGCGACACCTTGATGGATAACTGGCCGTACCCTTGAGAAGACGGGAAATGAGTCTTCCTTGGTCACTTGCCACCATTCTGTAGAAGCTACTTGATCGAGAATCTTTGAACGTAATTCACCGGGGGAGGCATCGTATTGTAGCTAAATTTGGTTTGGGCGACGGTGAAGCGGATCCGATTTCATTGTGGCTATCTTCTGTAATCTCTTCATAGGAACCATCCTCCCGACGAAGTACCGCAATCCCTTTGGCTCTCATAGCTTCTACGAATCGGTTGTGAGCTTCTTCTTCACGAGACTTGGCATTTTGAACTAAGAGACAAGCCTCACGCTCCCGAGCTAGAGCGGCTTCCAGCATCACCCTCAATTCCTCCTTAGTCATCTCATTCAAACTTGTCTGACCCACTGTCACTGAGCCTCCGTGACCGAGCGAGAAAAAACATCTCCATTGCCGGCCATTTCGATTCTAAACCAACCGACACTTTGCTTGTACACGGATTAAACGACCTCCCAAGCAGATGAGCGGACCCAACTCGCCGTAGCTGCAGGTGTAGAGAGGGGTTTATAAGGTACTTTGAAGGGAAAATTTTTCTTTTTTTTTTACGGGAGAGGGAAAGAAACGGGACAGACTCACGCAAACACAAATTTATTTATGTTCAAGTATAAATCAGTATTTTAAATCCTAAATACAGTTGGGAAAGGATAAGCCTTTATTCATGCTAACTATGCCTCGGGGGAACCTAGTGACGCGACGTTCGAATTACATCGAATGTCTTGTTTTGAAACATATAATAGGTAATGATACCTAACCAAACCCTAACATCTTTATGGAACGGAGAGGTTCGTCCAAATTTCTAAGGAAATTTGGGCAGCATAACGGGTCTTTTCGAAGAATTTCGAAGAAAAATCCGGCATGACCTCTCGTCGGTACATGTTGGTAATGCGGCATGATCTCTCGTTTAGGACACGCCACGAGAGTGACATGTTCCCACGTGAAATCATGTTGCATTTGGCAACATGCCCACAAGGTATGAGGTTTTGGGAGAAGGTATAAGAATCTATGATATTTTTCAAAAACAATTCATTTTTGTTGTAATGAAAACATCGTATCAAAAACCAACCGTGGGTAAGGTTTAGTGTGGTGCCACCTATAACGCACTAGGGGTTTAGGTTTGATTTCAGGCGCTCAAGCGCAGGCGAATTTTATGGCCGTCCGCGATGCCGTCAATCGCACCCGAGGGTTCTAAATCTAAGTGATGTAGTGTGCGGATGACTAATTCGTTTATTTGCAAAAAACAAGATTTTTTATTTTTATTTTTTTTGTTTTTTTGTTTTTTTTTAAGAAGAAAACACGCACCCTCACACAAGGTAAACAGGGAACAATAACCAAATGAGTCACGCTTTGGTCCAAGGGTGCCCTCAGGCCCGGTCTTCGATGACTGCGTTCGGTGGCCACCTTTTGTCGCGTGACACGGGACAACCGGAGACAAAGGTGTCGCACGACTTGGGTGGTCCGAGACAGCCGGCTCCTCGAAATCATCAAATCAGCCTGCTTTACCATATCAAGAGCAACACGAGAAACCAATGCACAACAAATGACCCACAAGCACAAAGGGCTTACAAGTTCCATAATCAACAAAATGTAGGCATCACAAATGATTATCGAATAATGTACACAACATGGATGCATTGGATGTTTTTTGACTAAACGAAAGCTTGACCCACTTAACACTTGAAAAACAGGTTTCCAAGTGAATTCCCAGTGAGTCGCCAGCGAATGCGTGCTCGCCGAAAATATATATATGAATATATATATAAGGAGTCGCCACGCCGTTTTAAGAGGAAACATTGAAAACCTTTGTTTTAGAGAGAAAACATGAGTTCGGGGGTCAGGTTACGTGTTGGGAAGAACCGAGAGTTCACCCAACACGCCTCGTCCGTAGACGAGTCTTTCAATCAAACACATCCAAGTAAATCCAAAGTGTGTGCAAATATCGATAATAAACGAAATGTGATAAAATGCATCTTATTAATTATGAAACGAGAAATTACATATTGTGAGCCCATTATTTAGGGAGGCCACATCCACGATACAAACAAACTAGAGCAGATTACAAAGGAAAAGAGTCGCTGCGGATGGGTCATGTGTGTCGCATGACACATCGTACCGATGACCACATGTGTCGCGTGACACGGGATCACTTGGGGACGAAGGTGTCGCGTGACACATATGAGCCTTACTGCAGAAACCTCACGGTATGAACTCGAAATTAACGAAGCTATACGAGATCTAATTAACAAGCTGAATTATGAACGAAAAACATAAACAACATCAAATCGACCCAGGGAGTGTGGATATGGGTAGATCCACACCCCCTTGGGGGCTCAAACACCAAATTCAACCAAATCAATCAATATGAGCTCAATTACACAATCTATGCAAGTTAAACGAGAGAGATTGCGATTGGGATTGATAATTCGAGATAGCTAGGATCGATTGCGAATCCAAACAAAATAGAACTATAAATTGCAAGGAATTAAATGAGAGAGAGAGAGAGAGGGTTAGGGAATTGTTACCCTTGTTGATTCCACGAATTCTATATCTAGTCAGATATAGAATCCTTCAATTCTTCGTTGTAGATCTCACAGCTCTGATCCAAGGGTTCCAATTGGTGTAGGTAGAGAATTGGGTTTGGATGAGAGGGATTAGTGGGTTGGAAGGTAGGAGAGAGGTTTTGTGCTTGGGACGCTCGTTACACTGCTATTTTGGCAGAGTAACAGTAGGCTAGAATTGGGGATCCTTTTCAATGAGGGGGAGGGTCTTATTTATAGGCTGCAGTTGGCTGCCTTAGTATGTCGCACGACCTTACGCGTCCACTTTCCATGCCTCAAGCTGTCGCGTGACACAAGGTGGCTCAACCGCTTTTGGCGCCAAAAACCAGTTTCTGGAACATTCCGGGAAAATACCCAAAAGGTCCAACAGGTTTTATTCCCAAGGGGTCCTTTGGCATGGATGATGTACCAAAAGGTACTTCCTTCGCGGGAAACTCATGGAACGTTTCCGAAAGTCTCGGGATAGGCCGGGAATTTACCAAAACGCCCCTTAATGCAGTTTTATTATATTAAAATGCATCGAAAAGGTTGCGAATTGGATTGGCGTACTTACAAGACCGCTCTCTAAGCTAGACGAAAATTCGGTTTCTTGGATGGATCTATTCCTTCCGTCGTTCCTCCTTGCACCGAATCGGATTGGAATACCATTCATGCTATGTTGGTATCATGGCTCATGAATACTATTGAGCCCGAGGTTAAAAGCACTCTCTCCAAGTATAGAGATGCTCGCCGTTTATGGGAGTCTCTCAAATCTCGATATGCGTTGGTAGACGGACCTCGCATTCAACAACTGAAGATGTCGATAGCACGATGTGAGCAGACCAAGACCATGTCTGTGGCTGTGTATTTTGGTAAGTTGACTGGATTGTGGAAATCACTGCACAATTACGAGCCGCTTATAGATTGTTCTTGCTGCGACAACTGCACAGTCGGACAGAAACACGCGACACGAAGGGCGACTGGCAAGCTTCATGAATTTCTTATGGGTTTAAATTCTGAATACTATGCCTCTCTTCGTACTAACCTCTTGTCTAAGGATCCCTTGCCCACCCTTGATCGTGCTTATCAATTGGTAGCCCAGGCTGAACGAGTACGTCTTGCTAAACCAATTCTTGATGAGCCTCCGGATGCAGTTGGCTTTTCCCTCAAAAGTGGCGGTTCTCGTGGTCGTGACAAACCCGACAAATCCCACCTTACATGTTCTCACTGTCAGAAAAAGGGTCATGATGTCTTCTCCTGTTTTGAGCTTGTCGGCTATCCCGAATGGTGGGGAGACAGCAGCAAAACGGGTGCTCGTGGTGGAGGTCGTCCTCAACAAGGTCGAGGCAGAGGAGTTGCGCGGACCAACTCAGTCACCCAAGTTGGTGCCGCCCAAGTCGGGTCTTCCACTGGATCTCTTCCCTCTACTTCTTCACCTTTGTTTACTGCAGAACAGTGGAATGCTTTAGCCGGCCTAGTTGGTAACACTCGTATTCCGGATAATCGCCTTCACGGTACGTTTGATACATCTTCTTGGATCATTGATACGGGAGCGTCTAATCATGTTACCGAAAATGCTGCTTGTCTCTTTGATTCATACTCTATACAAGCTTGCCCCGTCAAGCTCCCTAACGACGCTTCAGTCTTTGCTCATATAGAGGGTTACGTTCGCCTATGTACACTCTTGTTCTTCATCATGTTCTCTATATACCAAACTTAAGCTCAGTCTTCTTTCTGTTTCTCAATTATCGATGATGTTCATTGACCGTCCATTTTAATGCTTCTACGTGTGCTATACGAGGACCAATTGAGGAACTGATTGGAACGGGTGTTAGGCGGGATGGACTCTACTACTTCGGGCGCACCTTACGCTTGTCATGTCTCTATCAACAATGCATCTGCTTTGCTCGAGTTGTGGCATAATCGTATGGGGCATCCATACGAAAAAGTAGTGAAACTTCTTCCTCCAGTCTCTCATCTGTCGGGTAGTCTTCATCAACCTTGCGACATTTGTTTTCGTGCTAAACATTCTAGAGATAGCTTTCCTATTAGTGAGTATAAGTCTACTAGAGTTTTTGAGAAAGTTCACTGCGACTTGTGGGGTCCTTACACCCATGTTTCCTCTTGTGGTGCTCGTTATTTCTTGACTTTGGTAGATGATTATTCACGTCTTTGTTTGGATTTATTTATTAGTTGATAAAACGGAAGTTTTTCGCATGTTTATGGCCTTTGTTGCAATGGTGGATCGACAGTTTTCTCAAAAAATCAAAATTGTTCAGTCTGACAATGGCACTGAGTTTAACTCCCTGTTTGATTATTTTCTTTCCACCGGCATCCTTTTTCAAACATCATGTGTCGGCACTCCCCAACAAAATGGGCGTGTTGAACGTAAACATCGTCATATCTTGAACATAGCTAGAGCCTTGAGGTTTCAGGCTCACCTCCCCATTTACTTCTGGGGAGAAGCGGTCCTTACCGCTGCTCATTTGATCAATCGAACCCCTTCCCCTTTGTTAGATAATAAAACTCCCTACGATATCTTGTTTGGCAAAGCCCCTTTTTTTGATTCCCTTCGAGTTTTTGGTTCGATGTGTTATGCTCATAATCAGCAGGCTAGGGGTGACAAATTTGCTAGTCGCAGCCGTAAATGCATCTTCGTGGGATATCCTCTTGGAAAAAAGAGGTGGAAGCTGTTTGATCTCGAGACCAAGAAATTCTTCGTCTCTCGTGATGTGAAGTTCTTTGAGACTGTGTTCCCATACAACGATTCTACTACTGTTCCTCATGTCCCTGATTCTGTTGATGTCCTTGCTGAGGAAGAAGCTTTCGGTCACATTGATCTTCCTGTCCTACATAACTTAAATGAGTTTGATACATGAACTATCCTAGAGTTAATTTTAATAAAATCTTAATATGTGAACAGGTAGTCAACACAAGTTAACTTCGAATTAACGTTAATGCAAATTTAATCATTCTATTGAAATTCAAAAATTGAAATTCTATGATTAAATTTCAATGTTGGGTCAAATTTAACTTGTGTTGTGTTGACCAACCGAACTCATATCGATGGGACAGAGGGAGTATAATTTAACTATAAAATACGAAGTAGTCTTATACTTTAAATATAATAGCAGACTGACATTTGGCAAAAAATGAGAGCTGCGTGGTCTTTCAGTTGTCGAGGGTATAAATGTCTTTGAATTATTGAGGGTATATTTGGATACCCCAATTTCATAGCTTGAAATTGGAACTGGGGCCTCCAAAACCAATTTTATTGTTTGGAAACATAACTAAAATTTGAAATTTAAATTGTTGAAATTCTAAATCACTCAATTCCACAAAACTAATTACATCTTAAATCCTAATAATTTAAATTTTAAATTTTGATCAATTAATAACAACTCACATTCTTTTTACCACCACCACAACAACTTTCAACCACCACCATTTGTGCCACCTCCCGCCGCCGCCAACACCTTCGGCAACCGCCGCCACTGCTAACACCTCCGGCAATCGCCACTGCCGCCTACAACCACCATTGCCGCCGCCAACACCTCCTGTAACCACCACCGCCTACAGCTACCTCCTGCCACCGCCAACACCTTCGGCCACTGCCACTGCCTCCGGCCACTCTCCACCACCACTGTCGCTTCAGGAAATCACCGCCTCCAACTACCTCCGCCGGCTGCCACCTACCGCCGCCGTTAACCACCACCACTATATACTATTTATTTTAAAAAATTTAATTGTTTTATACTTTTGTTGTTAGCAAGGTTTGAACCCTTGTTATTTATAATAACTAACAACCATATACCACTAGACTAAACTAGATACTTGACGTATTATTGAACTTTTATTTTAAGTATAATGTATAATTACAATTGAATTCCACACATTATCCAAACAATGGAAATGTTATGATTTTGAAAGCAAATTCTAAGTTATTTAAATTCTATAAAATTTTAATATTTATTGAATTCAAAATCAATGCATCCAAACGGACCCCGAGGGGTTTTCATGAAATTGGGACATTCTGTGGACAAGAGAGGGATACTATTTGAGCTAGAGTTCATCGGTGAGTATAATATTTGTTACCCCCTCTTTTTCTAAATAAATACTCCCCCCGTCTCATAGAATCTTACCCACTTTGTCATTTAGGGCGTCTTATTTATAAGTACACTTTTTAAAAATGAAACTTTTTAATATTTCTTTATTTATGGGACCCACTTGTCATACTCACAACAATTATCCACCTACTATTTTCTATCCCACTTTCTCTCTCCTACCCACTCACAATTCCTACTTTAATAACATTATTCCTTATTTTTTGCGCGAAACACTAAGTGAGTAAAGCTTTATGGGACGGAGGGAGTATTCATTTTTAAGAAATTTTTGTTTCAAAATACAGTACATGTTATTTTGGATAAAACTGTCTCTAAATGTTTTTAACTAAATTTTTTAAACTAATTATTTTATACTTGTAAAACTTAATGTTTAGAATGTGAATAACAAAATTACTTATGCTTATTTGCCATTAAATTATTAAAAAAATAAACATTTTTAGAATAATTTTTAAAATAAAATTTAAACATTTATTTAGGGACTGAGGGAGGGAGTCAAAATAAAATAAAACGAATTTCAATTGCTTACTAAAAAATAAAATAAAATAATTTGACTTACCCTTGAAGCTTAAATGGCCAAAATCAATTCTCAAGCAATTTTTATAATAGAAGTTTTCACGTGGTGGATGAATAGCCAATCCTTCTTTTATTCACTCATTAATTTATAGATTTGTTATATTATTATGTAGGCCCAAGCAACAAACACAAATGTATATAAACGCCGCATCACATGAGTAAAAACCACTTCCGCATGCCACTGCTCGTACTACTCCTCTCTCACCGAACATTTCTCAACCCTCGTTTATCTCTTTCCCTGAATCAAAATTCAAATTTCTCAATCGTGAAAACACATCAATTACAATACTGAATCGACGACGGAGTTGTTGATTAAACAATGGGCTCGATGAATCCGCCGGTAATGGAATCCCTAAGCGAAAGGGCGGAATCAATGAGAGAAGCTCTTCAAAAGAGCCAGAGCATCACCGATAGTATGGTCTCCATTCTCGGTTCCTTCGATCACCGCCTCTCCGCCCTCGAAACCGCCATGCGTCCTACTCAGGTGTGTTTGAATTGTGATGATCTGCTTGTCCGTTCGTTCGTTGATTTTTTTTTTTTTTAATTGTGTTTGATTTGGTGGTTTATTTAATTAGATAAGAACGCATTCGATAAGGAGGGCGCATGGGAACATTGATAAGACACTCAAAGCAGCTGAGGTGATTTTAGGCCAATTTGATCTTTCTCGTCAGGTTCGTCTTTTTGTGTTTTCTTAATCCGTCGATTTGCTTCTGTTGTATGTCTGAACACACTTATAATGGGGTTGATGGCGAAAGGAAGTTCAATTTATGCTCTTTGTTTGTTACAGTATTATTTATACGAATGTGGATTTGATTAGTAGGTGTTAGGACACTCATTCACTATAAACTTGTATATGGATAGTTTTATGAGCTAAAGATGATGATATGGGGTTGATTGCACGCTCACTTTGTGCTCTCTGGTATTACTAATATACTATACAAATGTGCTTTTGACACGGTTATGTACTAGGCATCGATAATTCACCAGCTTGTCTGGACATTGTTTGTAGAAGCTTGACGAATGCTTAAGTTCATACCAGTGCCGGAGCCAGAGTGTCGGACCCAGAAAGTTTTATAAGTGGGTGAACAAATTACACTATAAATATTTAAATTAATGTATACACATATATATATAAATGCGACATATTTTTTGTTAAATACTAGGCTCTATTTGTTGCTTAAATTTAACAGTTTGTTATGTTACAACACAAATCTAAATATAAGCTTAGGATGACAAATGGTAATTTGAGTATGACTAACAGTCAACAGAGAGCAAAAAAAAAGAAAAATGGTAATTTGAGTATGACTAATAGAGAATAAAAAAAAAAAAAAAACTCAACAAAAAATGAGCTACAGGGATTTGAATCCCGATGCCGTAAGTCACAATGTTGATTTCAATCCACGGTGCTAAAGGCATTTATGAATTTTTTTCTTCATACAAAGTTATATGTATTTCCAATTTCCATAGAATATGGGTAATAAGAAAAAGAATTATTTTGTATTAAATGTTAGAAAGTAAGTGGGTGCACGTGCACCCGTATGGGTACTTGTGCCGTGCACCCCTTTGGGTATCTGTGCCGTGGGTCCACCCCTGGTTCATATATCAAGCCAAATCTCTAAGCTCTTCTAGGAATGATGATGCTCACATAGTTTGTTTGTTTGTTTATTTTTCCTAATTTTCATTTTCATTTTACTATTAATATTATTATAATTTTTATTTATCATTTTCTAACTTCTAAGACCATCCCCAATCTTGTGCTATTACTCCAAATATAGCACATCGTTGAGCTCAAAGGACATCCAATCTTGCGCTAATAAAAGGCAACTCATTTGTTGCTTCAAAATTAGCGCAAGAGATGGAGCTCAGCTATCCCCTTTTCCTTTTTCTTTTTGCAATTTTTTGTTACTTTTTTGATATAAATGAAAAAATTATATTCCCTCCGTCCCAGACTAATAGTCCTACTTTCCTTTTTGGTATATCTCTGACTAATAGTTCTACTTTGCTTTATTCCCAAAATGACAAATTTTGAATAGGATTTTGGACATTTATATCCTCTTCCTTTTGTAAAATTACAAAAAAACCAATATTTACTACCCTACTTTTTATCCAATTGAATCATCAATAGCGTTTTGGACAATTATGTTCTCAACTCACTTGCAATTGTTTACTTATTTCTTAATATTTTCTTAATAAGCGTGCAAACTTTTGGTATGATTTTTTGTTTGAGTGACAGAGGGAGTATAACATAAAATATATAACCTAATATTATTTATACATGCAATACAACAACAAGAACAAAACCTTTATCCCAAAATGATTTGGTGTCAGCTAACATAAATCACCGTATAGATTAGTTAATGAAGAGATGAGCAAAACAATGATAAAGCGGAGAGATGGTAAGAAAAATAAAACACTCCCCAAAAATGAAAATAAAAAATGAAATAAAAAATATAAGAAGTTAAAAAAAACAAGTAAATAAACAAAATACAATACAATGAAGTAAAATACAAAAAGTATATAAAAAATATTATGTGAAAGCCAAGTATATATTTAAAAGACTAAATAAGTGTGAAGGAAACCAAGAGAAACGGATAAAAAACATATGGAAAGGTTAAAAAAATAATAATAAACAAAAAACATAAACAAAATCAAACCCCATCATCCACATCAAAGTTAATATAGTTGGTATTTTGTCTTTGTGGATTTTTTCCCTCTACTCCGCTTCTTTAAAGCCATATTTTCTCTAATTCCAAGTGGGCTCATATCATTTTCAATTACTCTTATCCTTGTTTTCTTAGGCCTTCCTTCACCCCTCATGCCCTCACCAACTTATCACTTCTCCGCATGTGAAATAATTAGGAATATCTTAAGAATATCTTCTTTTGGTGTAAGATTTTAAGTAGGATGGTTGGAGATGGTGAGACATATTTGGGGCAAAATTTGCACCACATTAGAGGGATAGTGCAATTTCTGCACCAAAGGTTTAAATGTACATATACAAATAAAGGTGCAGGAAGTCCGACATTTATTTCATGTTAGAAGTTTTTTTACTCCCTCCTGAAAGAAAAAATAAACCCTCTTTCCTTTTTGGTTTGCCCCCCCCCCTCCCTCCCCCAAAAAAGTCACATTTCTATAAAGGCTATAATATCAGTGCAAATCAAGAAGGTACAAATAAGTAGAGCTACATTTTTAAGAAGTTTGACTTGTCAAATGTAGCTATTCTTTTGGCACTGATGAAGCATTATTTTTGCAAAAAGTTGTTTTCAGTTAGTTATTTAGTTTATATGCAGCAGATTATTTCAGGTATTTATGAAACAAACAACTACAAGTTGCTCTCTGTTACTGTTTATTTATAGATAGTTGCTGAGGACATAATCATTTATGTGTTTAATTTTACTGTTGTGTTTTCTTGATCCTTTCATGTTGTTCTGGAAACTTTTGAATACATAATGGAGCTGTAGGCATTTCGATAAGTGAATATGTCAGAAGTAATGCACGTAATCTTTGGGGTTACACATGAATTTAGATATTTTTAGTCTATCATCTATGATTAGAGATAGATAGCCCCCCCCCCCCAACTAGTTTGCTTAACAAATTGTTGAGAAAAAGTTTTATCACCCCTTTCCTGATCCTTAACATGTGTCAAAGTGGTGGAGTCAGTAATGTATTTTCAAAATGATATGCATTTTCCATGTTCATGTTTGGAAGTTAGAACAATTTATTTTAGCATATTTTGATTGAGGAGAAATAGTTAGCCCTTCACGAAGTTTTTGTTGAGAACATACAAGCTCAAAGTATTTTTTCTTTGTCAAATAAAAAATAACCTCTTCCATCCTAAAGAAATAATCACATTTGATAACTCAAAAGTTTCAAGAATGTAGCTTTACTTCTTGCATTTTTGAAATTGCACTGCAGTATTTTACTTTTTAGAAGCACGACTCTTTTTTGGGACAATAAAAAGGAATGTGTAAGCATAACTCTTGTTTTTGAATAGAGGGAGTAAACAAAATTGTATTGATGGGAGAGACTGATGATAAGAATTTCAACTTACAAATAAGTGGACAAACAAAAAAAGAAAGGCCATCGACATTTTGAACTCTGGTAATATGCTCTAGCTTCAGTTTTAATCCACCTTGTTTTAAGCAGTTTTAACCTCTATACTCCAAATACGCATATGTAAAATTTTGCCCGATACACTAACTCCGTCCAAAAATGTTACAATACTTGGCGAAATCTAACGTAGCTTTGATTTTTCTTACAAAAATGGTTTCCCCTTAATTTCCCAATCACACTTGGACTCGAATCACACTTGAATTTACAGAAAATGGTCCAAAAATTCCTTCATGGTTCTACTCAAATCGAATCTAACTTGCACCAAAACGTAAACCTTAAAAATCTTGGAATAAACAAAAAATTGATTTTCCCCATTATTCAATAAATCATCACATGGACATATCATGATGTTTCAAACAAACCCATAAAAAGAAAAGCATGGAAGTCAGGGGAGATTGTTTCAAGCGGCCATGTTTGATCTTTATATGGTATGAATTGAATTACTTCTAAATAAACACTCATTAATCTACAAAACTAAGGAGAAGAAATAAAAGTCAGGGAAATGGTTGTGGCGGCGATGGTGGCAGCTTGTGGTGGTGTAAGGAGGGTGGAGGTGGTGATGGCGTGATGCTAGTGGTGGGGCAAGTGGGTGGCGACAATAGTGGTGGCGGCAGCAGTTGGGCGGTGAAACAAGGGAAGCCATATTTTTAAGAAAAATCGAAGTTTTGCTAGTTTTGTTAGGTTTTTGTTAAGTTTTGTAACATTTTTGGACGGAGTTAAGTGTGTCGGGCAAAAACATGTGTATTTGGAGTACAGAGGTTAAAAATTCTAAAAAAAATAAGGTGGGTTAAAACCGAAGCTAGAGCATAGTACATGGGTTCAAAATGTCGATTGGCCAAAAAGAAACACGAAGAAACACCACTAACAACAATGTTAATGCAACAAATCCCTTTGATCCATTCAAATATTAAGGATAGCCTCCTTTGGACCGATAAGCCAATTCCATACTGGAAGACCCCTTTTTCCCTCAGTACAAGGAGAATTTTCTGTTGTCATAATCAAATTTCATACTTCATTAATTGTAGTTGCAGCAAGTTCTGGTTCATGATCCCTTTCGAGGTTGACATAGAAGATAAAATTGTAGCTCACATGGCCGAGCCAAATCATATTATCATATGCAGTCTGTGACTCATGCATGCAACATGTATTAATTGGCGGATGTCCAAGGAGTACAGCAAGTCTTACTGGCTCTATGATCATGTATATGATGTATAATAATATTATTTCATTTTCATTAAGAGATTGCGATACTACATTCTCAAACCTAAGGATCATACCTGAAATTCTATCAAGAGCTTGCTGTCTGTCATGTTTTCTGTACGACTTATGTTGTGTTGCAGAGATTTTATTTTCATTTTACAACAATAACAAAGTCTTTTATCCCTATAATCAGGTAAGCTAGATTTTACTATATTATCTTATGGAAGTTAATTCCATTATATTATGCTTTGGATGATTCATGTCCCCTCAGCTATTTAGTAGATAACAACATACATTATATTTATTGAAATCTAGTACAACTGTACATGCTATTCACTGTTCTCATTTGTCTCTTATTGTAAAACATTAGGCAGAGGCAAAAATTTTGAGGGGACCACATGAGGATTTGGAAAGTTATCTAGAAGCAGTTGATCAGCTGAGAAGCATTGTTCGTTTTTTCAGCACTAATAAAAACCTTAAGAGTAGTGTTGGGGTGATCAGCCATGCTACTAACTTACTTGTTAAGGCTACTTTAAAGCTTGATGAAGAGTTCCAACAGCTCTTAACCTCATACAGGTTTGCCTTTTCATTTGACATCCAGTTCTTTTCTGTAATTTGTTTGACTTATTTCAATTTTGTTATTGTCTAGTACTAGTACACACACTCCCTCCCTCCCTCTTTCCCATTTTAGGTAGATGTACCCAAGAATTTGAATTAACTGAGATACCAGATTAGCATTACTACAAGTACATTCAATCCCTCTTTTAATCTGATTCATTGAGTATAATTGTATAAACCTTCTTGTCCTATCCATTATGGGAAATGGTCTGATTTTATGATGCTCGGACTCTTTGGTTTATCCTGCCGGACCCTTGTCAACGAGATTAAAATACGAGTGTCCGATACGGCCCATACGGGTACGGCGAGGTAAACCAAAGAGTCTGAGCATCACAGATCTGATTTCCTTAATAAAATTCCCATACTTCTGATGGGTAGAAGTTAGGCCAAACTTGTTTGAACGTTTGGGGGCCATTCCTGAAACAGAAGGGTGAGCAGACCAAGCACATGTGGCATTGGCTTCCAGTAACTGTTTTGATCAATTTAACTAACAAAACTTCATGTTTATAGAATGATAGATTAAACACTAAGTGCACTTATAAAACTGAACATGATGTTGAGGAAATGTGCGCTGGTCGGAGATACAAAAAAGAAAAGAAAATAGAAGGCTTTGGCTGAAGGAACATTAGCTTGAAAATTTATGCCGGAATGAAAGGATGCGGAAAGCTGCTAAAACCAGATAGAATGAGTTTGTATAATT
Source organism: Adenophora triphylla var. japonica (assembly GCA_022495995.1). Lineage (NCBI taxonomy): Eukaryota > Viridiplantae > Streptophyta > Magnoliopsida > Asterales > Campanulaceae > Adenophora > Adenophora triphylla. Next base: position 57,297 of record JAFEMH010007526.1, on the reverse strand, counting down.
GTATGAGGTTAGAGACTGAAGGTTGGGTGAGTTGGTGAGAGAATGAAATACTCCCTCCGTCCCGAAATGATCTTCCTACTTTTTTGTCGTTAACTCGAAGGTACTATGAGCAATAACTTTAGGTTGATCTAATTATCCGAATGAACATCTAAAAATCGTTATTGATAGTATTTATAATGGTGCATCGATACCAAGATTTAAATTTTTATCAGGATGATTAAATCAACCTAAAACTATTGCTCAAAGTACCTTCGTATTAACGACAAAAAAAGTGGGAAGATCATTTCAGGACAGAGGGAGTATAAGGGACTTGTACAGATGTCATACCACATGGACTCTATTGTCAACCAGCAAAGACATGTTTTCTACCCACCACCCTGCCAAGAAGAGGAGACAAAGAGGTAAGTGTAATGGTAAACAGAGTACTGATGGGGAAGTGGCTCATACTTGCCTTCCAAGAAACGCCTTAAAGTAGAAAGATCACCTCCCTTCCTATCATACTAACTCAAGAATTTCTATAGGTGTACTTATGCTTGTTGAACTTATTCTCTAGATAGCTTTATGGTCTACTCTGTGCTAAATTACGTAACACGATCTTGAAGTGCTGTTATATAGACAAGGCTGCAATGAACTAGGCAAATAGGTTTTCAAATTACTAACCTTGTGCTTTAGTAGAAGGGATGGTAAAAATTTGTCTATACTTCCATTTGTCCAATGTGAATAAATATGGAATTATTGTATGGGCTATGGTTGAACTGTTATTTTAAGAAATCCATAAATCTGAAGATCACCTATTTTCTTTGTCTGGGCGAACAAATCCAAAATCAAGTTGGGATCTTAAAAACCTCTAGTGCTATTCCATCAGGTCCTTGGGATTGTGAAAGCTTATCTGTTGCCCACACAATCTCCACCAAAAACCTGTTCTTTTCAGGATGAATTACTTTAGCAATCATGATTGACTAAGCTTAGTAGTAAACAGATTTATTTGTAAAAAGCCTCAAGTTGGAACTATGATCTCCATCTTCTATCTTATGAATGACTGATCGTTGATTATGAAGTATTGTAGTACCCAAATAGTTTTTTAATAAAACATTTATTTTGGATTTGTTTTTTTTTTTGTTTTCGGATTCCTGTTTTAGCATTCAGTTTTAATTTAACTTCCATACTTCTACATTCAGTTGTTTAGTTTTAGTTTCGCAGAACTACCATTTGGGGCACCCAACTTTGACTCATTATTCACTTCGGCCACCCAAGTTCTAAAATATTCAATCTTGCCACTCAACTTTGACACGTTAATCACATAGGCCACCAAAGTTCAAAAATATTCAACCTTAGCACCCAAAAAATTAAGAGTATGCAAATGACACCAAAAATAGATTGCAGTTAACTTTTTCAGTTAGTTGCTCCCAAATTCTCAGCTACACCCCTAAATAAAGTACTATAAATATTACATTTTAAATAATATCTATGAAATAATTTAGATTTTATAATACAAACATTTTCATTATAATTGAAAAATAAAAATCAATACGAAGTCAACAAAAAATGAAGAAACAAGAAATTATAATTGCAATTTCAAATTTCGATTCAGCTTTTTTTTTTTTTTTGTTAAATTTGCATTTTTTTTTCTTCAATAAAAAGTCAGCAAAATCGTATTTTTACCCCATTTTAAATTTTAGAATTATAATTTTCTTGTTCAATTTCTATGAACATGTTTATATTCATATAATTTTAAAATTAAAATCATGAGCATTTTTTTTTTAAAGCAACCTGAAATAGTAATTTAAAATCATTAGGCCACAGGCTGCAATTTAAAATTTTAAATAATACACATTAATAGCAATTTTGTTGATAAATATATAAATATGTTCGTAGAAATAGAAATTACAAATCATGGGTGCTATAGAGGGGTATAAATGGAAATTTAGAACCAATTAACGGAAAAAAGTTAATAAAAGTCCCTTTTTGGGGTCATTTGCATACTTTTAATTCGTTGAGTTGCAAGGTTGAATAATTTGAGACTTCGGTGACCTATGTGTCTAGTGTGTGATAGTTGGGTGGCAAGGTGGGATATTTAAAAAAAATGGGTTGCCCATGTGAATAATGCGACAAAGTTGAGTGGCCGGTAATATTTCCTTCTAGATTTTCATTTCGCTGCTAGTTATTTTTATTTATTAATAATATTGATAAGAAAAGTAGTATTATTAGAATATAGGAGAATACACAAACAGATGGACAGGAAATCCAACATTCCAAGGAAGAGAAAATTACAAACAAGTAAACAAAAGCCTTGTCTAAGAAAAGAGAGACTCCAATATCTCCTCAAATCAGAAAGGGGAATCCCCCCAAAAGCACCCTTCGCATGAGCCCATAGTAAAGCTAGACAAACAACTCTACCCCAGAGAAAGGATTTCAAAAGAAGATCCTTAAATATCCTTGCATTACTTTCCAACCAAATGCACCCAAAAATAGCAAAAACCCCACAAAATATTCGCATCAGTCCTTGTTTAACACAATGAACTTAAGGCTGGAGAAACGAACACGGATTCTGGACTAACTTGACTACTAGCACCTGTCAAATAAAACAGCCAATTCCAAAGATAGCGAAGTCCATCAAAATGTAGGAAGAGGTGATCGTGAGACTCCATAGAAAATTTGCAGATCAGTCACCAATTCGGAGATAAACATTTGTAAGGTTTTCGATCTTGCGCTTTGTCATTTGTTGAGCTTGTTAAGAGCCAACATTCCACATGAAGGCCCGGATCTTAAACGGCGTCACGAGTTCCAAATAATGGAAAAATGGGGAAAGGGGAAGGATTAAATCTCAGAGTAAAACACGGTCGGAAAAAACAACAAGAACAAGTCCCAGAACTATCCAGTTTTGAAACCCTGGCGTCTGCTTAAAACTTTTAGATCTCTGTGAAACTTAGAACTGAAAGCTTTAAGTCTTTGCTAGTTTGTGCTTCTAAATTTTCTTTCGATTGTATAATGATTGTTTTCCATCATTTACGATGGAGCAGACTCACTATTTTTGGCTTGGGAATATGATGGAATAAAGCAAAATGACTCACTAAAGCTGTCTGCGTTTCTCTGTTACAAAGCAACAGTCAGTCCATGCAGTTTTCCACGCAATTTTCATCTTGGGTCATTCGGAAACAACCTCTTTATGCTTTAATACATCCGGCCCCACTTTACCCAGCGTAGGTGAGAATAAGAGAGTCGATGTTGTTGTTGTATTGTATTGTATTGTATAATGATTCTTTGGTAGAATGTTCTGCATTTTTCTTTCACATGTATATTAATTATGAGTGTCTGTTCTGCTGGGTTTCAGTTTGTGATGCATCGTTGGACCATGGATAAATACATCAGACTGTTTAGTTGATTTATATATCTCTGAAGGCTAGGTATCTGACTTATGATATCACATCTTATGTGTGCTTCAGCAAACCTGTGGAACCGGATCGCCTTTTTGACTGCCTGCCCCAAAATTTACGACCGTCATCAGGATCACCTGGTCAGGGTGATGCTAGTAGCAGGAAACAATCAGATCACCAAAATAAAAGTTTAGAAACTGTTGTTTACCACCCTCCGACTCTCGTTCCGCCTAGAATTGTGCCATTGTTGCATGATTTAGCTCAACAAATGTTTCAAGCTGGTCATCAACAACAGCTTTTCACCATTTACAGGTATGAGTACTTTTTTACTCTCTCTTGTGCAGTGACACGATTCATTTTCTTCTTTAGTTGTAACATTGGCCACCACCTGTGGCTGAATTCTAACTAGTAATTAAGAAACGACTTTGATCGCAGCATCAACATACATATATATATATATATATATATATATATATATATATATATATATATATATATATATATATATATATATATATATAAGTGGCAAAATCCAAGACTTCTTTTCTTTCTAAGTTCTCGTGTATCGGCGGAATTGGGAGTGGGAAGCACATTGCAAGTGTCACTTATGACTCCGAGGATAATTCTTCAGTATCCATTAACTTTGATCTAAATCATGGTCTGATATTTTGTCCCACGTGAGTGGAGACCAAAAAATTGGGCACACGAATTAAGGAAAAGTAGGAGAGAGAATTAGTAGGGGAGGTGTTTGTGAGTATGAAAAATAAAATATGAGAGAGAATGTGTGGGAGGAATAGTAAGTTGATTGGTGTTGTGAGTATAAAAGTGAAATAAGAGAGAGAATGAGTGAGAGAAATAGTGTAAAATCTTTCCCATTTTGGCCGGTCTCCACTCACGTGGGACGGACGAAAAAGGAAATAAGTCTCCACTCACGTGGGACGGAAGGAGTATATGATTTATTTTATTTTTTAGTTTTCTTTTTTTTAAAAAGGAAAAAACATTTTCTAAAACATTTTTGTTTTCTTTCACATCTCACTTTTTCATTATTCCTCATTTCTATATTGACGATTCTATACGACGATTGATGTTAGTTGACCCTAAATCATTTTGGGACTAGGGCTTTGTTGTTGTTGTATCTTGACGCTGAATCTAAATCAAAGATACCTTTGTAGTTATATTTTCGTATTAGGACATTCCTCATATATTTCTCTTAGAATCCCTTACCTTTAGGAGTGTATGGAATCAAGTCAATGTGAACGAAGGAAGAGGTTAATGAAATGGTGATGAGTTCCAAATTTTAAAAAGTATTGTTTTTCTTAAATGTTTTCGATCAACAACTGAATTGAAACTTCAAATTAGATGTGATGATTTGCCCAATTTAGTTTGTTCTTTAAGCTAGATCCATGGTCTTGGAATTGGAATAAGGTTGAGGTACCTTTCTTGTGATATTTGTACCTATATGAAAATCTGAGAATTTATAGGATTTTAGTTAGTTAAATAAAAGGGTCTGTAATTCTGCAAATTACATAGAATGTTGTGGAAAAGTTAGGAGCCCAGGTCCTTCTTACGTTAGATTCACATGAGATTGACTTGAGTCGGGGTTGGACCTACATTAATGGTATTGGCCGCTCGTGCACCCAACACTTTCCCACTTCAACGAAAAAAATAATTTAAAATACTTTTTGCATAGAGGTCACTCCATATCAAATAGCCCGTCTGGCCCAGTTGGTAAAGTGCAAGACATTTAACCTTTTTTCATTCCAAGGTTGGTTTGGGGTATATCATCCCTTGCCTGGAAACGCTGACCTCCTTTTCTTTTTAATCTTTCCGTTTCAGTTCATTACCCCATGGTGGGCATTATTCTTTTTTTTTTTCCTTCCGAGGTAGGTTTGGGGTCTTATCATCCTTGCCCGGAAATGCTGACCTCCTTTTCTTTTTTACTTTTTCCCTTTCAGTTTTCAACTTCATGTTGGATGGATCCACACATCTACTGATCATAAACTATTTCACAATCACATTTTCTTGTTTTGTGCAAATAGATCACAATTGCTAAGACTGATAGGAAGAGCTAAAGCCACACTGAAATCGAGCTAACAGACTTGCACCATTAAGAACAAATGTTTGTAATCTTGATAATTAATCAAACGAAACAGAAAAATAAACTTGTCTGCCAAACGAGTCAATGTCTAATAAAATTTCCAGACTACCGTGTCATATATTACCGGGGAAGGTGAAAGTATCTATCAAAGGGCCCTGTCAACCCCGCAACCATGATTTTCCTCAAAAAATTGATTGGGACTGAATTGTGTAACTTCAATCGGAATTGATTTGATGAATATGATAATTAGCTAGAGTATAACGATGATTATAATTTGAAGTTTTTTTTTTTTTTTTTGTAATTGTGTAGTGGACGGTTATAATTTGAAGCTTTGTAGTTTAATTTTGCACTTGCTTAGGAAAAAATCATGGGTCCGCCATTGACTTGAGTTAGCACACACGCGCATGCTCGCACACACGCGCGTGCTCACACATACACGCGTTCACGTAGTTCTGCTCTCATCAAGAGGATAATTATAAAATCAAGTATGGTTCAGATGGATCTAATATAAGCAACACTGGAGCGGAGAAGAGACTGACCGGGGTAGGGGAGCTATCTAAGTGCCACAGCTTTGCATTCATTACATTGGACAAAGGGTTTAGGAGTAGAAATGTGCAACTAGTTCAAATATCCAAGATAATATGAAGGCCTTTATGAGATGTGAAATGACACCTACAAAAGCATTCCATTTAATCCAGCACCATCATTTGTCTATGTATTAATACCCGAAGCTTTTAGAATCCATTTAGGAAGCTTACATAGTTTTGGTGCACCTCAAAGAGTATTAGTAGCTTCAAGCATTGAGCTAGTTCCTGGGCTGCAGAAGTTGAATGTGGGATAGTGTAACATAATCAAACCAGATGAGTCATGAGAGTAGTGAAGGTTCCTATTCCTATTACCCTGACAATGTTTATGGCTAACTAATATAGATAGTGGGAGAATCTTATGAACATATTACATATGTGATGAGCACATGGTTAAGAGTTTCAGTGTCAGCAAACAAAGTTGTCACCATCTAACTTGTAAAGCTTAGCTCTTTGTACTGCACATTTCATCTCCACGAAGACATGATCCCAACATCTTGGAGTCTGGCAGTCACATGAACGCCAAACAAATTTATACCTCCTTCGTTCTGGAAAGATCGGTCCACTTTGACTTTGAAGTCTACTTGATTGGACTTTGACCAATAACATATGAAAATTTAATAATCATAATTAAATTCTAAAAATGGTTATTGATAATATTCGTAATGGTGCATCAATTTTAGAATTTCATTAGGATGATTAAATATTCACAAAATCTTAGTCAAAGTTCAATCAAGTTGACCAACCAAATCAAAATGGGACTATCTTTTCTGGACAAAGGGGAATTTTTAAAGCTTATTACTCCCTCCGGCATTAAACGAGTGCCCTTTTTTGCATCCTAATTGGTGTTCATTTTTGGTGATATTACTAAATTTCCATTGTCAAATTTAATACAATAGTTATCAGTATGTTATATTGTGATCTCGTTAAGGTCATTTGTGTATATATTCCACTCAAGTTACTTAAAAGCAAACTTTCTTAAATTTCTAAAGTCATAAATGGACATTCGTTTAGGGACGGAGGGAGTTCTAAACAAGCTGAGGTTAACTAATGTAAAATTTGGCTCTGCTTATTTTGCAGCCCTATCTGCTGGAGTCTGATTTCATTAGTCCAGATTCATCTTTAAGAAGATTTAATCTTTCTGCTTCAGATAGTCTTAGTTTCTTATAATCTTATTATTCTTCTACCCTCTTCAAACTCTTCCAGCTCAATCTGGAGCTTCAGAACTTGAAACCCCTTTTTTTATGTGCTCATCAGATCCATTGGAAGCTGTCCACCTATATTCATGTAAGATAGGATATGTCCAGTAAGATATGTAAAAAAAATTCTTTGAACGTGTTTGTTTAATCCAACATGTGACCGACCTATTGGATACCGGAAGTATGCGCTTAAGCAAGACGCAAACAAACCATGAGGTTAGCAATTAACACCTAAATATCAATAGCATTTCCGAAAATATAACGCCTAAAGATGGAATTTTAAAGCTCACTGGAAATTCTTTTTAGGGTTTTGTAAAATTTCTATAACAACAAACCTATCAATTGAAGTACTTGGCTTCTCAAAAACTTCTTACGTTTACATAAGACTTTACATGTTTTCCTAGGACGCGGTTATATCACAGATTTTGGCTCTAGTGTGCCATTTTTATAGTTAGGATATATAGCATCTGCATAAAGTTGTTACCCTTAGTTGCTATTTTGTTGAAGTAATCTTTCAGAATAGGAATGTTGTTGTTGTAATCTTTCAGAATAGGTTTGTAGGACACAGAAATATTTGAGCAGGTCCTATGCGGGCAATAGATCATTATCACAATAACTACAAACAATATTTTTTGGTATAAACTTTCGACTTGAATTCTATATTTTTGGGATTTACTCCACTTATTCCTTAGGAATTAAGCTTTAGCATCTAAGTAAGTTAGAATGGGTACATTCAGATTCAATTTTGTTCTTTACTTTGTAATCATTGAAGCAAAAGTAAGAGAGAGAGAGAGAGATGGTGGAAACAATGAGTGAATAAGTGGAAAAATATATCAGTACACAGAAGAGAGAGTAAAACTAACAAGCGTACCCGAAATTGGTTACAGTATGCTGTAGAAGGTTTTTACTTTTTTTTCCAAGTCTTCCAGGTCCACGGCCTATACAAGCTCGGTCTCTTGTAGCCTGTGTTACATGGAATCTTCATTTTTGTCAATGAATCCGTGTCGGCACGACATGACATGGGTGTCGTTTGCCAGTTGGAAACCAACAGTTTTTCTGTAAAATTTTAAAATATTCGCAGGCTGGATGTCTGGTCTAATCTTTGTACAAGAGTCCAGGTAACTTGGCTTGCAGCTGCAAAACAAGTTTGCATATTAAAAATCAAGTCCCCTTATCATCCTGATAATTGTTTGATGTAGGTAATGAGACTAGGTCGACACTAATTGTAAATATTGAATAATAGTAAGCAGGTGTAACGGGAGATGCAACTGGATCGCCTTCAATTGAGAAAACTTGAGGTTTTAGTTTTCTTTGTTTATGCTTTACGTTGTAGTGATAGTATTTTTTTGAGTATTTGGTTCTTCCATTTTATTAATGCAGAAGATTGTATGGATTTGGGATGGATAGGATGGGAGAATGGCCCAGTTGCTCTTGGAGATTGTAATTTTGCATGGACAGAGCCGAAGAATAACTCTGATTCACTTGATATGATATGTCTTCTAGATGTTCTTAAGTTAGTGATCATCAAGTCACCATTTTTTACTGCTTGGTAATAACTTTCTTGATTGGAAAACACGGTATTTCTGACAGTGCAACATGTACATTAATTCTTTTTATTTTATGTCCATAATTACTAATGGGCGATATTGATTGTACTTTCCGGGATCGAGCACTGTCATCCAACTTTTTGGAATGATTTTCTTTGTATATTCAGGGAAGTCCGTGCTATTTCTGTTGAACAGAGCCTCAGAAAGTTAGGAGTAGAAAAACTTGGTAAAGACGATGTCCAAAGGATGCAGTGGGAGGTCTTGGAGGCTAAGATTGGGAATTGGATTCATTTTATGCGCATATCGGTGTGGATTTACTTTAACTTATGATCTACATTGTCCTTCTTGTCCCTTCCTCCAACCATTCTGCTAAGCTGTCTTTTATAAAGCAGGTGAAACTACTATTTGCTGCGGAAAAGAAAGTCTGTGATCAAGTATTTGAAGGAATGGATTCTCTAAGGGACCAGTGCTATGCAGATGTAACTGCAAACAGTGTAGCTGTGCTCCTTAGTTTTGGGGAAGCTATTGCCAAAAGCAAGAGGTCCCCTGAAAAATTATTTGTGCTTCTTGACATGTATGAGATTATGAGAGAAATTCACCCTGAGGTATGAATTTTACCAGTTTCACTACGAATATAATACGCCATGCACATGATAATGGTACTCCTCCTGAATATTATCAAATTTTTTCTCCTGTTAGGCTTATAAACTTGGCATTGTTTTATGACAACAGTTTTGTCACGTACGGTTACGCCTGGTACTGATTTTTTATTAGTAATAGTTTATATTCAGAAGAAAAGGTACCGCAAAAAGGGGTGGGGGACGAAGCACTCATGTATGTAAAGTCAGGTGGTGTAGAAGTGAAACATTCATAGGTGCTATACACGAACACGATTCTAAATCCTAAGAACATTGATTCGCTTGCTTCAAATGATCCAGAAAGTGCACAAATAGGCTGTTCCTCTACAAATAAATCATGGTATGACCCAACCAGTTCCGAATATAATCATATACGAACGTTCCATTGCCAAAGAATAGTGCCGTAAGAAATTATTACAGATTTCTTTAGTCATTCTACATACTCCCTCCGTCCCATAGCAATGTGCACATATTTCCCTTTTGGGTGTCCCATTGATAAGTCCCATTACCCAAAATGGAATCCTATTATTATTATTATTATACTCCCTATACTCCATTTGTCATACTCACACACTTAAATTGTGGGCCCCACTTATCATACCCACAACCTATTTCTCCCTCACTATACTTTTTAATATATATACTCACTCTTTAATCACATGGGAGGTGCAACTCATTAAACGGAGGGAGTATGTAATTGGTATTACATACTCCCTCCGTCCCATTACAATGTGCACATATTTCCCTTTTGAGTGTCCCATTGATAAGTCCCATTACCCAAAATGATTTTTTTTTTAATATTATAATCCCTATACTCTATTTGTCATACTCATACACTTAAATTGTGGGCCCCACTTATCATACTCACAACCCCTTTCTCCCTCACAAAACTTTTGAATATATATACTCACCCATTAATTTCCGTGTGCCCCAAAATTGGAGCACACTGTTACGAGACAGAGGGAGTATACATACTCCCTCCGTCCCACATCAAGGTTCCTTGGTGTGAATTTCACGCTTTTTAAGATTTTTTTTTTGAAAGTGGGTAGAAATTAGAGAAGAGTGAATGTAAAAGTTAAATGTGGGATAGGAAATAGTAGTTAATGATTGTTTTTTTTGAAAGTGGGTAGAAGATTAGAAGAGAGAGAATGTAAAAGTTAAAAATATTTAATAGGAGAGAGAATGAGTGGGAGGAATAGTAAGTTAATGATTGGTTTTTTTGTAAATATGTTAACTTTATAAGGGTATAATGAATGTTTTTTTGTAAATATATTAAATCAACAACAACAACAACAACAACATTACCCCAATGCCGCAAAGGCTCGCACCTACGGTGGGGTAAGGGGGGGTCGGATGTACGCAGCCTTGCCCCTGTATTAAAGCACAGAGAGGCTGTTTCCGGATGACCTACGATGAAAATTGCGTCGAAAATTGCATGGACTGACTGCTGCTTCATAACAAAGAAGCGCAGACAGTTTAGTGAGCCATTTTGTTTTATTCCACCATATTCCCAAGCCAAAAACAGGGAGTCTTTGGCTCCATCGAAAATGATGGAAAAGTGTAAATATATTAAATCATAAGGGTAAAAATATATTCAAAACTTGCCATTTATGGAAGGGAACCTTGAAGTGGGACGGACCAGAAAGGAAAGTACGAACCTTGAAGTGGGACGGAGGGAGTAATAATTACCGTATACCTTCTTCTGCTTCCTCAACCGGCAGCTTTACAATTGTCTGTCTAATGAGTTGCTCCTCCCATGTGAGATCTATTTCAATGGAGGAATAAACAGTACATATGGCCGCTGCAAAATTTCTCTTCACATCACGGTATTCGTTGTAGATATTTAATCATGAAATTTGCATGAGTAAATCATCTTTCCACCTTGGGGCACCTTTTAATGAGAAGCATAGGGAGGGTTAGAACTTAGAAGAGGCTAGAGATTTTGAAGTGTCTTAGATAGCTTAGCTGTTTGTTATGATTTTGATGTGCAGTAAGTTTGAAAGCAGAAGAGTGATATAGTACCACTGTACGAATTAAAGGAAATGTCCAAAGTGATACGTTATCATTGTGTAATCATGAATACTCCCTCCGTTCCACATCACTTGATACCAATTTCCATTTTGGTCCGTCCCACTTCACTGATACTACCCAAAATGGAAAGTTTTTATACTCACAACACCAATTAAATTACTATTCCCTCACTCATTCTCTCTCCTACTTTACTTTTCCTACTCACAACACCTCCTTCCACTAATTCTCTCTCCTACTTTTCCTTAATTCTTGTGCCAAAAAAATTGGTATCAACTGAAGTGGAACGGAGGGAGTAAGTCATATCATGAAACTTTGTTAAAATAAAGATGGGAGATGAAACATATCTGAAAATTAACTTTAGTTCATGCAAGGAAAGTCCACTAATGTAGCCATCTACGTGTGAAATATCATATTCCAGTACATGTTTTATGCTTTGATGACAATGCCCTGATTGATGAGTAGAAAGTTTGGGTAATGCTAACTTGAGAATTGTAGAGAAGGACAAAAGAATAGTAAAAATGAGAAAGAGTTAAACTAAGTACTCGCACTTCGAAATTGCGGAAATGCAATTTCAAAGGGCCAAAGGACTAATGAAAATGTGTGGTTAAGTTTCAAGGCTAAGACATACTACAAAGAGATTAGTCACGTTACTTGGGGAGTTGGGGTCAATTAATAACCAAGATGCAGAGTTAGGAGTTGATTCTAGTCATCTATAAATTTATATTCGGGGAAGTGAAGGAGTCCATTCAGAAATTCTATTTGATTGTCATATACCCATGAAGATGAAAATGCTATGTAATAGTCATTAGGCCTGCCGTATTTTAATGGCATGGGATGCTCGGATTATAAGAAACCTATGATGCTCAGACTCTTTGGTTTACCTCGCCAGACCCTTGTCAACAAGACTAAAATAGGAGCGTCCGACACGGGTACAACGGAGTAAACCAAAGAGTCCAAGCATCAGAGCAAGAAACAACTGCTGATAAAAGTAGTATAAATAGGTGTTTAGGACAATTGTAAAAGATGAGAGTGAAATAATATAGAAATTATAATCCTACTCCTCTCCACATTCTAATATGGTATCAGAGCCTAGATCCAAAATCTAGATTTCTCTTCCGCAACGAATTCCTAAAACCTAGGGTTCCGATTGTTGCTTTATCCCTTTGATTATACCAACTTCACTATCCCTTGAAAAAAAAAAAAAAAAAAAAATCGAGTGTCGTCCACTATAAAAACGATAATCGAGTGTCGTCCACTATAAAAACAATAATCGAGTGTCGTTCACTATAAAAACGATGATTGAGTGTCGTTCACTATAAAAACGATAATCGAGTGTCGTCCACTATAAAAACGATAATCGAGTGTCGTCCACTATAAAAACGATGATTGAGTGTCGTTCACTATAAAAACGATAATCGAGTGTCGTCCACTATAAAAACGATGATTGAGTGTCGTTCACTATAAAAACGATAATCGAGTGTCGTCCACTATAAAAACGATAATCGAGTGTCGTCCACTATAAAAACGATGATCGAGTGTCGTTCACTCTAAAAAGGGAGATTGAAGAAAAAGAAGATATGTGCGAGCACAAATTGTGCACAGAATTGAAGAAAGAAGACCTGATGTAGATGACTCTTCAGATATTGGAACAAATTTTTGTTGTTGTTGAAAGAAAAAAAAAAAAAAAAAAAAAAAAGACGAACCCGAGGTTGCTTGAACCGCAACACGAAAAAGGAAGAACTTGGCCTTGAGATGTCGCATGTCGAAGTGAAAGAATTTTTTTTAAAACGTTTTAATTTTTATTTGGCAAGTTGGGTATCTACGTTGTAGATCCTCCAACTTGAGGGGGGGAGTTGGAGAATATGGTGGAGCGACATGGATCGGACCGAGTGAAACGGATCTAGACCGATGGAGCGGACCGAGTTTGCAAGAAAATACTTATTTCCTAATGTTAGCTTCGTATTTTAGGAAGACTCCTTAATTAAGTAGGAAAGTAGAATACATAGCTAAAATAAAATCCTAGTCAAAGAAGGATTATTATGTATATATAGGATTGTATCTCCTATTAGAATTAGGACTCTAAAAGTAGTATAAATAGGTGTTTAGGACAATTGTAAAAGATGAGAGTGAAATAATATAGAAATTATAATCCTACTCCTCTCCACATTCTAACATGGTATCAGAGCTGGCCCAAGTTGATGTTGGGCTTTAAGTTAACCCGTGTTGGGTGCCCGTGTTGGGTTTGAAGTCCACGTGTAGTGCCAAGTTACCGGCCTACATGTGAGGGGGCGTGTTGAAGTCCCATGTATCCCACATCAACTTGGAGAATATAAATGATCCACTATATAAGGTTGGTTAACCTCACCCCTTAACAAGGCCTTTTAAGGGGATGAGGGCCCAATTCTAACACTATAAGTATAATATGAGGTAGAAATTAAGATGGCTTGGATTCGTGCAATATAAGGTGCGCATATATGTACTATCGACATCAACAACAATGTTAGAGGCAGGGGAGGACTAAAATTGATAAGGAAGATACAAGGAGCAAGGATATGAATGGGTATGGTGTCAAATGAAAAAATGAATATGTTGAGTTAATTGGAGCTTCTTAGGGGCAACTTAATGGAAAGGTTCTGCTTCTCAATTGGCTAAAAGCATGTTATTGCTCTTTGTTGGGCTATACTACATAACTTGCATATTGTAAGAGCATTGATGGACATGGATGTTTGATTTTATCGTCATATTTGATTGTCTTCCGCAGTGCCAAATTGTTGTTTGCATTATTTGGTGAACTGATGCCTGGATTTGAAGTTCATTTATGTAGAGCATGTGTACTCGATATAGACAATATAATTTTCTTACATGGAGCTCACATCACCCCTCTCTGTGTTTTTTTTTTATGTGGTCGCGGTTTTCAACAGTTCACTACAATCTTTGGAAGTAAATTTTGTACTGAAATGCGGGAAGCTGCTTCAGTTTTAACCAAGCGTCTAGCAGAGACAGCTCAGGATACCTTTGTTGATTTTGTAGAAGCTGTTGAGAAAGATGCCACCAAAACTGCTGTTCTTGATGGAACTGTGCATCCTTTGACGAGTTATGTTATTAATTATGTGAAGTTCTTATTTGAGTAAGTTAATATCTTTGCTTTTACGTTTGTTTTCCTTCATTTTGAGGGTAACAGTTGGCAAATTTATTATTAACTTCCAATAAGCAATTAGCTAATAAGTTCGTAACTGATATCTAATCATGACTTTGGTCCTTGATTTTCTTTCACGTATTATGTAACCTCTTCTTGCAACAGGTTTGTGGAAGGATTTTGAACAATTCCATGATTATTTTATTCAACTATGTATATCTATTAAGTTAATTAGTGCTTAAGTCTTACTCCAAGAAATTTTAATCCTGGTCGATTTGCATGCTTTTATGAGTAGTCTCCTGCCTGGATCATGCTGTCTGCCTAGTATATATTTGAATTTTAGTCTCCAAGCTCCTTTTTTTATCTAGTTGTCCTGTCATTGAATTTCAGTAGATTTGCATTCACTCGTGAGCTCGTGAGCTGTTGTCTTTAACATTAGCTCATGCATGTTCTTTAAGCACTAAGCTTTATTAATCACAGCTACCAGTCGACGCTGAAGCAACTTTTCCGAGAGTTTGATGAAAGTGATGCAGCAGATGACCAGTTGGCAAAAGTGACAACAAGGATAATGCAGGCTCTTCAGACTAACTTAGACGGGAAATCTAAACAGTACAAGGATCCTGCTTTGACTCAGTTGTTCATGATGAACAACATTCACTATATTGTTCGATCAGTGCGGCGGTACGCTATGTACTTATTATTATTTATTTTATTAATTCTTAAGTGAAAATGGGTATTTTGGGAAAGAGAGCAAGATTTGACGCCGTTCATTTTAGGTCAGAGGCGAAGGATTTGTTAGGCGACGACTGGGTGCAAATACACAGAAGGGTCGTGCAGACGCATGCCAATCAGTACAAGAGGATTTCTTGGTCCAAGGTTTTGTTTACTTAACATGCTTAATTTTTTTTGCTGGTGGTTGTTTGGCGTGACTTCCAACTTTAATCATCCATCAGATATGTGGCATTTTCTCTCAGCTGCTCTTTTATGGCCAATAAATGGTGATGATGTATTGTTTTCTTCGAAAGATATTTCCTGCATAGCTGCATGTTCCTTCTATTGTCTACTCTAGGTACCTTTTTCTGCGTGCATTACCCTTATTCTGTGATAAAAACAGTAATGTTCCCTTGGAAAATGAAACAGTAATGCCTATAAAAACCTTGTTTGGAAAGAAGTTTCTTGAAAATGAAAACATGTTCATTCTTTATTTTATACTCTCTCTATAAAATATCAAACATTCCTTTTTGATCCATTCCAAAATAAGTATCGCATTTCTGACTTAGGAAATAGTCTTAGTACAATTTTACCATGGTACAAACAATCCACAAACAAGTGAAGCATATGTCTACTTGTATCATGTACCAAGTATCATAAATTAACTGATTTTTCATGTTGCTTCGTTGTATATTTGAGTTTTTAAGATGCTTGAAATTTCGTATCTAGACTGTTGGTGTACAAAACAATAATTTTTTGTTTCACAATCTCTATGTTAATCATACAAAGTAAGACTCTCAAGTAAAGGAAAGCTAACTAATAGCATTAAAATCATCAACCAGTAATTGTCATCCTTTTGTTTACTGTAAAGCTCATAGATGTCTTCTTAGTAGTTTTACTATACCAAGAATTAATAGTCTACTAGAACATTAGTTTTCGACTTTTACTGCATTCTGTTCTCTTTTAACATCAAATCTGAGTGGGAATGTAAGTACTGGTTTGCTCGGCTGTGTATTACTCCCTCCGTCCCACGGTCCCATAAGGATAGTCCCACTTTTTTAGTGGTTGAATTGATTGAACTTCGACTAAATATTTAGGAAAGGCTTATTACCCAAATGAAAATAAAAAAAATAATATTGATACACCATTAACAGTACTACCAATAAAAAAATTTTAGATTATAATTTGGATAACTAGTCTTTCCTAAATCTTTAGTCAAAGTTCAATCACTAAATGGGACTATCTCTAGGGGCCGGAAGCATTATGTCTGTTTCCTTATTACTGTGTATTTTGAGTTGGTCTTAAATTTGAAAGAAAGACATATTAATAACAAAGCACAGTAAGGAAGCTGGTTTTTTTTTTTTCATTATATTCTGCAGATTCTGCAGTGTCTTTCAATTCAGGGCATGTCTTCATCAGGGAGTGGTTCATTTGCGGATGGAGGTAGTAGCAATAGTGGAGTATCAAGAGCAATGGTTAAAGACAGGTTCAAGACCTTTAATATTCAGTTTGAGGAGCTTCATCAAAGGCAATCTCAATGGACAGTTCCTGATAGTGAGTTACGTGAGTCTTTAAGGTTGGCTGTTGCTGAAGTCCTTTTGCCTGCCTACAGATCCTTCCTTAAACGCTTCGGGTATTACTCTACATTCTTAAACTACTTTTTCTTCTCACATTTTTACTCTGCCTCCTTATTTACTCTCTCCGTCCCAATAGAAGAGTTACTTTTCGGTTTAAGGAAACTTTTTCACAATAAATTGGTTTAACTTTTGTCCTCCCACCTATTTGAATTCAAATGTTTTGAGGTGCGATTCAGAAAAGTGCTAGATTTTCAAACATTTTCTGATGGTATGTTTGGTAGGAGGGGTTGGAAAAATGGTACCCCTAGGGGTGGGAAAGTATCTTTTCCTCAGGTTGTTTGGTAGGAGGTATGAAAAAATAGGAGGGCTAAATTTTCACTCGTTTGATACAGTACAAAAATAAGAGAGTGGGAAATAGACTGCGGATAATGTTACTCTTCTATTGGGCGCGTAAATAAAACGGAGGTGTTATTTAATTTTCTTGTGTAATGGGGTTGCCGATATCTTATTATGCATGCAGGCCAATGATTGAGGGTGGAAAAAATCCATCCAAGTACATTCGGTTTCAGCCGGAGGATCTTGAACGAATGTTGGCCGAGTTCTTTGAAGGAAAGACTTGGAATGAGCCTAGGCGGTAAAATTCCTCCTAAAACAAGGTAAAACGCGAGCTTCTCTTCTTGGTTTTGAAGCTCATTTTTGGCACATGGAAGCATTACTTTCCTTTGTAAATTTGCCACGATAATCTATTAAACATTCTAATAATAAGATGCATCATTAGCAATGAATTCAGTGCCAAATCTCTCTCTCTCTCTCTCTCTCTCTCTCTCTCTCTCTCTGTGTGTGTATGTACGCTTGACTCTATTATGTGCATGTAAGGGTGCCTAAACTACATGAAGAAGTGAACTGAAACAAATCTTTGAGGGTAAAATACAGAAATGTAATGAGTGCTACAGGGTATGTTATAGTTTGTCGGATCCGAACCTCTATTAAAAAAAAAGATGTGTTTTTTCTGCTAGGACACAGAACATTCCTTTCCATATCCCATATAAAATGGTAATGCCAATGCCCCTTATAAAAAATACTAATCCCCTCTCCTCAACATAATTTATCTCATATTTCTTCTCTCTCTAGAAAACACACACACAATCTCTTTTCTCTCCAAGCCCTAACCCTAACCCTAACCCTCTCTCTCCAGCCCACCACCTTCCTTTCTTCTCCGACCAGCTACGACTTCCAGATCTACCATCACTGGCGAGTCATCTCTCCGTCAGATCCACCATCTTCCCGTTCCCTTCGTTTTCTCCATCGTTTTCAAGATCCATGTGGGTGTATTCAAATGACAGTCCAAGGTATAGGAGTGGTCAAGCACTTGCTTATTTGAGTGTCTTGTAGTGCCCAACTTAATCAAATGTTGCTTGAGTGCATGTTATACATTGTCACTCTCCAAGCAATCAGACTTCTAAATTTGTTGATTTTATTTACTTGACACAACTTTATTCTGCTCTAGTGGTAGAGGAGAAGGCCAAACGGCCCGGCCTATCCATACGGCAGAAACGGGTAGAAGTTCATGAGACCGTGCGATGAAACGGGCCTAAACCCGTTCTGGCCCGTCCTATTTCAGAAATCCAAAATCGTTCGTTTGGCTCGAATTTAAAGATTCACGGTCAAACGGGTTTTCGTATTTTTTTTTAAATCAGAAAAAATCAGAAAAATTATGAAAAAAAATAAAAAGTAGTTTAGTATTTAATAAGCTATTTTTAAAAATATAAAATTATTTAGACATAAGAAAATTAGTTGTTTTATATATAAAAAAAGATAGAAAAAAATTAAACAAATGAAAGTATATAAAATAAAAGAGGGATGGACTACCCTTTATTTTTTAAAAAAAAAAAATTGATTTAGAAATAATATTTTAGACTTTTTTTATTATTGATATTTTTTACAAAAAGGTATATAAAAATATAAAAAAAATTAAATAAATTAAAGTATAAAAAATATAAGAGGGTCGGACTACCCTTTATTTTTATTTTATTTTTAAAATTTTTTATTGACCAGGAAATAATATTTTAGATTTTTTTTATTATTGATATTTTTTACAAAAATGTATATAAAAAAAGATTAAAAAAAACTAAACAAATGAAACTATATAAAATAAAAGTGGGACAGACTACCATTTATTTATTTTTATTTTTTTGTTAATTTTTTATTGATTATATAAAATAAAAGTGGCACAGACTACCATTTATTTATTTTATTTTTATTAATTTTTTATTGATTAGGAAATAATATTTTAGACTTTTTTATTACCGATATTTTTTACAAAAAGTTATAAAAAAAACTAAACAAATGAAAATGAAAGTATATAAAATAAAATAGGGACGGACTACCCTTTATTTATTTTTATTTTTTTGTTAATTTTTTATTAACTAGGAAATAATATTTTAGACTTTTTATATGTTGAGTTCCACTTAATATTATCGGCTACTTGAGATTTCTTATATTTCATGTTATAAGAGGCACATAAATCGGCATAAATTTTCAATCTTGGGCCGAAATTTTTGATAACATGGGAGGCCGTGTTGATGCTATTGGTGACAGACTTTAGTGAGTGAATCAAATCTTGGACACATAGATTAACAATGTGGCATGCACACCTAACATGAAACAAAGCGCAATCTAGGGGAGGATTAAGAGATTGAATCAACATTGTGCCGGTGATGGTATTGTAAGTCGAATTATCAAAGGATATTGTTAAAATTTTGTTGGTGATAACATACTCACTTAATACATCTTTAATGTGACTTGTACATTGCAAAGCCATGTGGGGATATGACATTGTTTTAAAGGAAAGCACCCTCTTTTGCAACATCCACTACTAATCAATCCAATGAGCGGTTATATAAGTAAATATTTCAGAACTAAAACTTATAGTGGCCTTTCAAGCATCGGTGGTCAATCAAACACTATCCTTGAAATTTTGGAGGTCGCTCGCTAGTTAAAGTTGACGAGTTTGGAAGAACCTATTTATATGCCTAGTAATAGTTTGGCGGCTCATTGGTTGGTATGACGGGTTTAGACCTTTAGAATAGCGGGTGAGTCTATAATCATACGAAAGTGAAACAGGCAATCGACAGCTCAATAGTAACATCGTTGTCAAATCGACGTCCACTTTTGGGTAAGTTACACATGGTATATTTAGTTGCGTTTGCACGGTATCATCTATCCATTTAGCGGCTTCCTTATCATCAGTGGCGGATCTACATCAAATGTTTTGGTGTTGCCTGTTCATTACTAAAAAAAAATTGGCGCGAAACTAAAATTCAAAATGTTTACATACATAAGAGATAATAGGCTTCACCAGGCACCATTTTACATATATAAATATAATATGCTTTTACTAGGCGCGAAATATTTGGTGTTGCCTGTTCTTTAAAACAGGTCAAAACGACGTCGGTTTGCCAAAAAAAAAAACTCTCTCCGTCCCACGTAACTGTGGACTTACTTTTTGGGTGTGGGAATTATGAAAAAGTATGAGAGAGAAATAGGTGGAGGAGGTGTTTGTGAGTATGAAAAATTAAATATGAAAGAGAATGAGTTGGAGGAATAGTTAGGAGAGAGAATGTTGTGAGTGTAAAAGTGAAGTAGGAGAGAGAATGAGTGGGTGAAATAGTGAATATTTGTTTTCATTTTTGGCAGTCCACACTGATGTGGGACGGGACCAAAATGAAAATAAATCCATACTTACGTGGGAAGGAGGGAGTATTTTTTTTTTGATTGCCTGGGCAACACCAGGCACTACTGTAGATCCGCCCCTGCTTATCATGTTTATCCATGTGCCTCTTTATGGGAGGTACCATTAACACCCGTCGGGTTTAAAAATTTTGAGCACCTCTTACATTTGGCCTTTGTTTCACCGTCAATAATTACTAAATCATATAAATAGGCATATTGGGACACTCTAGGTTGTGCCTTTGCCTTACCCTTACCCTTACCCTTACCCCATTATCCCACTAGGTGCACTATTCGAGACAACATCGGTAGTATGTATATTTGAAATTGTGCAGGTTTCGTGGGTGACTTGTACATCGTCATCATCATTCTTATCCCTCTCCCCACCCTCATCTATTTCTTCTATGTGATGATAGGTTCTGGATGTATAGTTTGTGTTGGGCTCAATCATCCAATCTAGGGTCGAAACCGAAGTATAGCCGAAAAATGGAGGGGTGTTGATTGGGTTCGAGGATTGATTAATTAGATCAAACATAATTTGATCATTATGGTGAAAAAATGAATTATCTATTGGTCCTAAATTTTGATGGGGTACATTTTGATTTTGAGTTTGATTTTGTGGTGGGGGTCGGAATATGCATATATATCATTAACTAGATCTTCCATAACAACTACCAATATAAATTACCTAGCAATTAAAATTAAAAATGAAACACTTAAATTTTTTTTTTTTAATTTTCGAAAATTAATAAGGATTAAATACTTTTGCCAATAATTTTGGCAATGTTAGTCAAATATATGTTTAAATTTTAGAATTGCTTAATCCCAATCACAACAAGCATTAATGTGGACCCCTAAAATTAATTAGACAAAATAGAATTTTTCTATGTATGATAGGTTCCCTTAGTGCTAGTGCCAGTGTTTTAAATATGTAATTTTCTCAAGGCATGAAGACTTGAAGAGCTGAAGTTATTCTCCATCAGTTTGTGAGTGATAAGTGACTTTTATATAGTCATTTATCCCATTATTTATTAATTATTTCCTTAATTTTTAGTATCATTTAGTTTGCATTTAGGCTATTTTAGCTTCTTTTATCATATATCTTCGATTTTATGCTTTTGGTAGATTTTATACTCTTAGACAGGTTTTAGAGTCAAATTATGATCAAATTGGAGCCTTGAAAATAATCAAGTGTCAAAGCCATGGAGGGACAACATCGAAATAAGCATAAAGGCCAAAATTCAGTCGGAGCGGCCGTGTAGCCAAAGGAGGAGCGGCCGTGCAACAATGCCCAGTTAAAAATAATTTTTGGCACCAAGATCGCACGGCCGTGCAGTTCCCTTGACTCGGCCGTGCAGTCGCTATACATGTTCCAAAAAGGCACCTTTTGGAGGCACCACTTTGAAGAGTCCCAAACTTTAGCATAGATGTCTATATAAAGAAGCCTTTGTACTCAGTTTTAGACATCCAGAATACATCCAATATACAACCATATACATCCGAAAATACATCTTTAGATGGATCAAATAACATCTAGATAGATATCCAAAAATACTCTAGCAATATTTATACACAATTCTTGAAGATGTATCAATGATTCGTGACAAGTCCTTGTGTACTCTTGAAGATTATGAATGAAGATTATTCCATCCATTGTCTCTCTCTTATTATGAATAAGTATCTCTTCCCTTATCTCTATTTCTTACTTACTTCTTTTATTATTTCAATGGTTTGAGTAATCCTCCATTTTTCGGAGTTGGAAACTCGATAACTTATATTCATTGCTTCTTCTACATGTCATTTCAATTCTCTTCTTATTAAACTTAAATACTTGCAATTAGGGAGACGTTCTTGATTGTATAGCCTTAGTTAATCGAGAGAAGTACCTAGCGGAGAATCTTGATTAGCGGATCTCTAAGAATTGAACTAGGTCGATAAATTACACACAGTGATTTAAAGACCTAGGGATGATCCTTTAGTGGAAAATACGTGAGATGATAGACTTAAATGGTATTTTTGATTTATTCGATACCCTCGAGAGGTGAGTCGGATTTCCCGCGTGACGAACGGGATTACACTAAGCCGAACCCTCGAGAGAAAGGCCGGTGAGTCTTAAAATACATGTGCTAGTTAGCACAACCTAGCGTATCATCCTTGACTTGGCACTTTCATCTTTAAACAATTTCTTCATATTATTCTTAATTTGCTTGCAAATGTAAAAAACATTTATATTTGTGGAACCCCAAATAATTGAGAGAAGTACCTAGCGGAGAATTTCGATTGACGGAACCATATGAAGGAACTAGGTTTCATTGATCACGAGAGTAGTTCAATGGCCTAGGGGTGTTCTTTGAATGGAAAGTACGTTGACTCTCGTTCTTAATGGATTCTTACTAATTATGGTCAGCTAGAGATAAGCCGGAATGCCCGTTTGTGACAGGGCGGGGGCAAACATAAACGGATTTCTCAAACAGTTAGGACATAATTAGTGAAGGATACAAACGCTACTGTCTTAACCCGAAGTAGCGAAGGCCGAACGTACCATCCTTGTTATTTTGATAAAAGCCTTTATCTAAAGCATATTTATTTGTTTTCAATCCCGAGAATACTATCATTATATGTTAGAGTAGTTTTTGCATCTTTCTAGTATTTTATCTTACAAAATTCTTATCTTCCCCCCAATCATTATATCTATATGTTTATATAAAGACAAATATCATCCCAAAGTAAACCTTGTCTCTGTGGGATCGACCCGTACTTGCACCCGCTATATTACTATAGCCCGTGCGCTTGCGGAATTAAATAAACCGTTAGGTTTCGACCGAACAAGTTTTTGGCGCCGTTGCCGGGGACAACGGTTTACTTTTTGATATTTATCTTTATTATTTATATTTTCATTTTATTTTATCTATATATTATTTATTATTATTATGTACTAACTCTATTTTTCAAAAAAAAAAAAAAAAAAAAAAAAAAAAAAAGTGAACAGTGAAATGGAGCGGCCATGCTCTAAAAAATGGCACGGCCGTGCATTCAAAAAAAAGAAAAACTGTGTGTCGGTTCAATCAAAAAGGTGTGTGTTGGTTCAATAAAAAAGGAGCGTGACTTTTCACATTTTTTTACTTCATCTTTATTATTATATATGTTATTATTATTACTAAGTACCAACACTGACTTGCACTTAACACGACCTTTGTACTTTGGGCAACATATACATATGACTGCCATTTATCTAAAATCAAGAGATGATTCATGATAGAGGTATGCTCTCTCAATTGATCATGACAAAGTGCAAGATTCAGTTTAACCATTTCAAGAAAGGTTTGATTACTTGTTTAATTATGGAGCAACCCACCAATTCCAAGTAAGTTTTCTTTATTTTTAAATTTCTCTTCACCATCCCCAGATTTGACATTATTCCTTAAAACATTGAGGACAATGTTCATTTCAAGTGTGGGGGGGTATTTACCTATCTTTACTTGCTTCCTAGTTTAATTTTTCATTTCTCTTTTAACTTAGTTGCATTTTTCCTTTTATGCATGCATTTCTAGTATATATATATATATAAAAAAAAATAATAAATAAATAAATAAATAAATTATAATCCCTATGATGATCCATATGTTTAAATCTTATGCTTGCTATTTGCTATAAAATAATGACTTTGTCTTTCTTCCCATATTTTCTATAAACTTAGAAATCTATAAAAAGAAAAATATAGGGATATTTCTAGGAAATAATTTTAAAGCCTCATAAGTTAGTATAGCAATATATAGAGTTTCATCAAGGAAAAAGCATTTGATTAGAAGGAATCTTTTTATACTTGGTCATTTATGCAAATATTGAAAATATTTCTTTAAGATTGTACATCTTTTATCTTTATTAAATATTTATTTTCTTATTAGAAGCATTTACTTTGTTTTGCATCCCTTGAATCACACCCCTTCATTTAAATTCCATCTTTCCATTTCCGCAAATCAAATCAAAGTTAGACATTTTTATCTTATTGCTAAAAAGAGTGACTTAGTCACCAAGCCTTAAAAAGCAAAAAGAAACCTATTACTTCCTAAGTAACTCGGGGCACGGCGTTCATTGCGACGATGCTTCCTTGCCAAACGGGAGTAATATCCAAAAGTATTCTTGATCTAAGTATTAGGAACATGGGGTTCGCGACCACAATGTCTCCTACTTGAAAGGATCAAAAATAACTAAAGGTCTTTTGCAAAAATATAACACGTGCAAAAATAAGATAAAAATTGTTGAAACTTTGATGAGATTTTTCCACTATCATCATCCATTTTCCACCTTCGTGATTCAAAAATGCAATACAATTCTATGAAAGCTTCTAGTTTGTGAATAAATGTTTATACTTCCCTTTGTACATTTTAAAGTAATAAATTCATTTTCTCAAAAATCACTCTAAAAAGTGAAAGCTTCTCTTTTTACCAAGTAATTGATCTAAGATTCATCTTCCTAGCATGCTTTGTTTGATCAAATTTCTATATATGCTATATTAGGTTATTGTCTTAAAATTGTTTCTTTAAAATATCCCCCAAAATACTTCTTTCTAACGATTTTTAAAGGTGTGAAAAATATGAATAGAAAGGTAAAGGCAATATTTAAAGCAATAGCATGCAACAATAAATTTTCTGAAGGATCATTCTCGTTTTTTTCATTTGCAATTTTTCTCCCTCTTCAATCTTCTTTTTATCCTAGACTTGCTTGAGGACAAGCAAGGTTTAAGTATGGGGGAGTTTGATAAGTGACTTTTATATAGTCATTTATCCCATTATTTATTAATCATTTCCTTAATTTTTAGTATCATTTAGTTTGCATTTAGGCTATTTTAGCTTCTTTTATCATATATCTTCGATTTTATGCTTTTGGTAGATTTTATACTCTTAGACAGGTTTTAGAGTCAAATTATGATCAAATTGGAGCCTTGAAAATAATCAAGTGTCAAAGCCATGGAGGGACAGCATCGAAATAAGCATAAAGGCCAAAATTCAGTCGGAGCGGCCGTGTAGCCAAAGGAGGAGCGGCCGTGCAACAATGTCCAGTTAAAAATAATTTTTGGCGCCAAGATCGCACGGCCGTGCAGTTCCCTTGACTCGGCCGTGCAGTCGCTGTACCTGTTCCAAAAAGGCACCTTTTGGAGGCACCACTTTGAAGAGTCCCAAACTTTAGCATAGATGTCTATATAAAGAAGCCTTTGTACTCAGTTTTAGACATCCAGAATACATCCAATATACAACCATATACATCCGAAAATACATCTTTAGATGGATCAAATAACATCTAGATAGATATCCAAAAATACTCTAGCAATATTTATACACAATTCTTGAAGATGTATCAATGATTCGTGACAAGTCCTTGTGTACTCTTGAAGATTATGAATGAAGATTATTCCATCCATTGTCTCTCTCTTATTATGAATAAGTATCTCTTCCCTTATCTCTATTTCTTACTTACTTCTTTTATTATTTCAATGGTTTGAGTAATCCTCCATTTTTCGGAGTTGGAAACTCGATAACTTATATTCATTGCTTCTTCTACATGTCATTTCAATTCTCTTCTTATTAAACTTAAATACTTGCAATTAGGGAGACGTTCTTGATTGTATAGCCTTAGTTAATCGAGAGAAGTACCTAGCGGAGAATCTTGATTAGCGGATCTCTAAGAATTGAACTAGGTCGATAAATTACACA
Source organism: Adenophora triphylla var. japonica (assembly GCA_022495995.1). Taxonomy (NCBI): domain Eukaryota; kingdom Viridiplantae; phylum Streptophyta; class Magnoliopsida; order Asterales; family Campanulaceae; genus Adenophora; species Adenophora triphylla. The sequence continues at coordinate 30,962 of JAFEMH010007526.1, read as the reverse complement.
CAGTGATTTAAAGACCAGGGGATGATCCTTCTTTAGTGAAAAATACGTGAGATGATAGACTTAAATGGTATTTTTGATTTATTCGGTACCCTCGAGAGGTGAGTCGGATTTCCCGCGTGACGAACGGGATTACACTAAGCCGAACCCTCGAGAGAAAGGCCGGTGAGTCTTAAAATACATGTGCTAGTTAGCACAACCTAGCGTATCATCCTTGACTTGGCACTTTCATCTTTAAACAATTTCTTCATATTATTCTTAATTTGCTTGCAAATGTAAAAACATTTATATTTGTGGAACCCCAGTCAATTGAGAGAAGTACCTAGCGGAGAATTTCGATTGACGGAACCATATGAAGGAACTAGGTTTCATTGATCACGAGAGTAGTTCAATGGCCTAGGGGTGTTCTTTGAATGGAAAGTACGTTGACTCTCGTTCTTAATGGATTCTTACTAATTATGGTCAGCTAGAGATAAGCCGGAATGCCCGTTTGTGACAGGGCGGGGGCAAACATAAACGGATTTCTCAAACAGTTAGGACATAATTAGTGAAGGATACAAACGCTACTGTCTTAACCCGAAGTAGCGAAGGCCGAACGTACCATCCTTGTTATTTTGATAAAAGCCTTTATTTAAAGCATATTTATTTGTTTTCAATCCCGAGAATACTATCATTATATGTTAGAGTAGTTTTTGCATCTTTCTAGTATTTTATCTTACAAAATTCTTATCTTCCCCCCAATCATTATATCTATATGTTTATATAAAGACAAATATCATCCCAAAGTAAACCTTGTCTCTGTGGGATCGACCCGTACTTGCACCCGCTATATTACTATAGCCCGTGTGCTTGCGGAATTAAATAAACCGTTAGGTTTCGACCGAACAGTGAGCTACGTGTTTTTGAAGCTTTCCTTAACCGGTTGGTCCCTCAACCGGTCAGAGGCCCTTGACCGGTCAAAACAGTCCTTAACCGATCAGCTAAGGTCCTTACCTTACTGATTGCCCCTTTATCGGTTCTGGTCCTTGACCTGTCCAACCAGTTGAGCTTCTCTATCAAGCTTCCTTCCAGCCAACCTAACCGAAGCATTTATTTCTCCCAACTACCCAGCCATCTGCTTTAGCTAAAGTTGGTGAAGCAGCATGCTGAATAGACGCTGAAGTGACATTCCTGCGGCTGTCAGAAGCTCAAAATAGATTATCAAAGTAACCAGTACTCACATCCCTTCAACCACTCAAGAAAAATCTTCTCTCTCCTATCTCAGGCATTTAATGCAAAGATACTCCCATTCAAAGGCATGCCTGTTCAAGTCATCATTGCAACCTCTTCAAAGACAACGGCTCCTTCATTTGAAGTTCACTATAAATAGCTTCCCTGGAGCATTGAAGAAGGTTGGTGCATTTATGATCTTGAGAGTGAGCTGCTTTGAACTGCCAACCTGCATATTCCCTAGTTCAAGGCATTAAATTCAAGTCCCCTCTTCCATTAGACATCTCTGTAGGACTTATACACTGAGCACCTCAATCAATGCTGTAGTGTTCCTTCATTAGACTATTTATGGAACACATTGATTGATTTACACACAACACCCTAGAGAAATCAGCTCAACTTGTGAGCACATCTCTAGAAAACACCAGGTCTTTATTGTAGCACAATCCGTTAGTGGTCATCTTTAGTAAAGCAGCCTTCAATCATTGGCTTGCAACTTGTAATAGGTAGAATCCATTAATAGTAGTGCACTTTCACAAATCCAAGTTCTGACCAAACTTGGTAGAGGACGTAGCAGTTATTTAACACTGTGAACCTCTTCAAACAACGTGTCATTCTTCTGTGTGTTTGTTTATTTTTTGTGTTGTTGTAACTGGTTGATAATCTCTTGACCAGTTACAACCTATTGATTCCTACTACTGTTTACTTGTTTGTCTTACTTGGAAATCAAATTTGTCCTTGTTGCATGAGATTTTAACTTAACGTTGGATATTACCTTTACTAACCGATATTCCGCTGCCTAAACCTTTCCTCATCGGTTAGCAAGTTAAACTTAATATTTTCAAAGATTAAAAGTGTTTTAAGCAAAAAGTTTTAACAGGCTATTCACCCCCCTCTAGCATGATTCCTACCATTTGGGACCTAACAATTGGTATCAGAGCCAGCAATTTTCGAAAACCATTTTTCCAAGCTTAACCGCTTGAATTGCCAATTCCAAAATGGTAGGAAAACTCATGCAAACTTGGAACATGGTGACTATTCCCATGTTGAACGAAAACGAATTTCCAGTATGGAAAAACAGAATCATGTTGTACTTGGACTCAATAGATGATAGGTTAACTACTGTAGTCAGAGATGGTCTCATGACACCCCTAAAAATCAATCTCACCACTAGAGCACCCAAAACTCCTCTCATGAATCATGCCGATAGATCGTCTGAACAAGATTTTGAGGTTTATGAAACTTATGTTTCGAAACCACGTGAAGAATGGACCGAGGATGACAAGATCTGTGACTCCTTGGACAGAAAAGCTTTACACATATTAACCTCAGGCCTTGACGACAGACTGTACAAGCAAGTACAATGCTTTGAGACCGCTCAACAAGTGTGGCAAAGTCTACACAGATATTTTGAAGGAGATCAAGTGGCCAAGGACAACAGACTCTACAAAAGCATTGCTGAGTTCGAGTCCTTCAAGAAGAACCCAAATGAGACGTTAAAGGAAACGTACGATCGTTTCTGCGAGGTGAGTAATTCTTGTGCATCTTTAGGAAGAGTTTACACTATGAAAGATCTAAACATGAGATTACTCAATTCTCTTGGAGATTTGTGGCATGTGAAGGTCGCTATTTTGAAAGAATGCCATGATTTAAACGTTACTCATATTCAGAACATTGTGTCTACTTTGTTTTTATATGAGGAAGAGCTCAACCGACTGAGCGGAGTTCAAAAAAAGTTTAAAAATCTATTTCTGCCAGCTCAGACCGAGATCTTCCCTGGTTCTTCTATGCTTACCAGCCAACCTACCAATGACTCTCCCTTAATCTCTCAACCTCAACCAACTCAAGTTAATACATCATCTAGTGTGATTTTTGAGGAAGAAGATGAATTTGCTGCCTTCGCTAGAAACTATAGAAAGTTTAAGGATTTTAAGAGATCCCAACAAACCCACAGCAAATCCTTCCAACCCAAATCCTCATCGTTCCAAAGATCTGGAAACTTTCAAAAGAAAGGCCAAACCTCAACCTCAATCGACGAAAAGAATGCCCAAGGTGAGCTTGTGTGTTACAATTGTAGAAAACCCGGCCATTTTGCTTCCAAATGTCCTCAACCGAAGTATGGATTTTTGAGGAAGAAACCATTCAAGAAAAACCCTAGATCTAAATCTAAGAGCTTAGTTGCCGAGGATGGAACTGAAAAGGCTATGCCAGTTTGGTTCGAGACTGATTCTGAAAATGAGGATGCTGACATAGATGAAGATGCTGATGTCAGTTTTGTTGCTATTGATGGAACCGATGACAAACCCATCTCCTTGCAGTCACCTATCTATGACACCCCAACTCCAATGAACAATCATCTTACAATGACCAGACCCAACCTATGAGATCTTTCTTGACCTACTTTGACGATCCTATTCCCAAGGCAGATAATCCCTACAACTTTAAAATCCAGAACATAGGTGGATCCCTCTACGGTCAGTGTAAAACCATGCCCACTCTCAGACCGCTGATGCAACCGATTCAACAGACCTACCAAGCTCAATCCTTACCGATTTCCTCTTATCAACCGACTCTTGAGCCCCGAGCGATTCAATTTCTAAAGACTCTAACCGAGCCAAGCCTTCAACCGATATCATCCCTACCTAATTTTGATCCAAATTTTCAACCATCATCCTCAACCTCTCAGCCTACAATTGACCCTATGCCTAATATGTCTAAGTCTGAAATGACAGAGGTGATGAATGAGCTCTTCTCAGATTTTGAAAAATTAAATGAAGCTCACAAAATTATGGCTGCTAATTTTAAAAAGGTCACAACCGAAAATGATTCTTTGAAAGCTGAAATAAAAACTTTAAAAGAAAGTAAGCTAGAGTCTGATCAGTTGAAGAAAGATAATTAAGGACTCACTGAGAGACTAAATATCTGTGTTAGTCAAGTTGCTGATCTTGTGTCAAGAAATAACTCTTTTTCAAAATCTATTGACACCTTTTCAATATCCCGAGCTGCTGTACAAACTATCATACAAGATCAATTGTCTCCTAACAGAGATCTGTCAGGCATAAGCTTTGGCTCCAGTAGCAATGAAAACATCAGCAAAGACAAACCAGTTACCAAGTTTGTTACTGAGAACTTAATGGACAAATCTGATGATGCTCAATCCAACTTGATTAAGAGAGAGTTAACTAGACCTTTCAGTTCTGTCCCATACACCTATCCCAAGGTGAAGGAACAGATGAAGGCCCGAATTGACAAGAACAAATCCCAATGGATCGATGTAGCTGATCCTGAGCTAGGACAATATGTCCCACTCAGCGATGGAGATAGCAAAGGTGGAATTAAAATTGTTGATCAGGTTGCAGGACAGGAAACCTCTACCGGTAAGGCAGCCTCAACCGGTAAAGGAGTAACCGGTAAGACAACTGTCACCGGTCATCCAACCGGTAAGGGCTTTCCAACCGGTAAAGGCATTCCTAAACCTATGCAACCGGCTAATAAAGGTAAATCCATCACCTTCGTCCCCAAAGGATCTGTTTTTGGTCAATCAGTAAACTCCTCTGAAGCATTAGCTAAATTGAACATCAACTCATCTAAGTCCTCACAACCATCTTCTAATAAATGTACAAATTGTGGTTATATTGGCCACAAGGCTTACGAATGCCTCTTGAAGCACCCTGATCTGACCCACCGAGTCTAAAAGCTCGTGTGGTGGGTCGGTATGGCTGCCAAAGAGGAACTAACTCTTTGGACACAAAAGAATAAGGGGGACCATAAGCTTACTGTTTTATTTCAGGAATGCTTTATGGCCTCAACCGATGCCTGTAAGAATGTTTGGATTATGGACAGTGGATGCTCTAGGCATATGTCTGGCCATGCCGATCTCCTAACCGATCTTGAAGAAGCATCTGGTCCTCCAGTTGTCTTTGGTGACAACGCAAAGGGTAAAATTATTGGTCGTGGATCCATCATAAGAGGTACAGTTACTGTACAGAAGGTATCTTTGGTGGATGGTCTGAAACACAACCTTCTCTCTATATCACAATTCTGTGATAAAGGTGTCCATTGTATTTTTAATTCTTCCAACTGCTATGTGAAAAACATTGCTACAGGTGAAACTCTTCTCACTGGATATCGGAAAGGTAACGTTTATGTTATAGATTTAAATAATGTTTCGAATGTTACTAATATTTGTTTTATAGCTAAGAACATCAGTGAGAATTCCTGGCTATGGCACAAGAGACTCAGTCACTTGAATTTCAAATACCTATCCAAGCTGGCTAATAAAAATCTAGTTGCCGGCTTACCTCAAGTGTCTACTGACCACGGAAGGAAATGCAGAGCCTGCCAATTAGGAAAACAACATAAAGAATCATTCCACAGCAAGCCCTGCATGTCCACTTCTATGTGCCTCCAGTTGCTACATATGTATCTATTTGGCCCCACAACTGCAAGTTTAGGGTTAGCAGATATGCATTGGTTGTTGTAGATGATTTTTCAAGATATACCTGGGTGGAGACCTTCGCTTCAAAAGATGACACATATGAAGTTGCCACCCGATTATTCCGTCTACTTCAAATACAAAAATAATGTGACATCATCAGTATGAGATCAGATAATGGAACGGAGATCAAAAATAATGGAATCGCTCGATCGTGATGATCACTTTAATAGACCATAATTTCTCAGCTGCTGGAACACCGCAACAAAATGGTGTAGTTGAGAGAAAGAACAGAACCTTGATCGAAGCTGGAAAAACTATGATATCCGAAGCTAGGCTTCCCAAGTATTTTTGGGCCGAAGCTATCCATACAGCATGCTTCACCCAGAATAGATCATTAGTCAACAAGTTTCACAACAAGACCCCTTATGAGCTGTGGCGTGGCAGAATTCCCAACATTGGTTTCTTCAAGATTTTCGGCTACAAATGCTATGTACTTTACAACGGTAAAGAGCACCGAGGTAAATTTGATGAAAAAGCTGATGAAGGTATCTTTGTTGGCTACGCCAAGCACAGTAAGACATTTAGAGTTTTCAATAAACGATTGTTGAAAATTGTTAAATCTGTTCATATTACTTTTGATGAATTTGATTTGCTAGAGTCTGATAAGGCTCCAAATAGTACTGATAATTCTGGTGTATTTGAGACAGGTGAATCCAGCAATCAAAATTCCAAACAATCCACCAGTATCAATGCAAATCAACCTCCAGCTGAGCCTTCAGACTCTAGTGGTGTAACCTGTAGAGACCTAGTTGATGACTCCTTCTTTCCTCAATCGGTTAGACAACCCAACGGTCAAACCCATCTAACCGATCATCTACCAGCTAGTCCTCATGTTACCATTCCTAATTCACCACCTGAAGCTGAACCAATTTCAAATGTCAACTTACCATTTCCCTCTCCACTAACCGATCACCATCAGTCAGCATCACCCTCACCTAACCGATCTCCCCAACCGGTCACACCTCCCTCAACCGATTCTACTCCTCCATTAGAAACCTTAAGACAAGAATCGGTCAGGCAAGATCTTCTTAGGGAAGTGAGAATAGTTAGAGATCATCCTTTGGAGAATGTGATTGGTGATGTCTTTGTTCCAAGAATGACTAGAGGCCAGTTAAGAAACATGGAGGATCAACATGGATTATTTTCCTCTGCCTTGGTCTCAAATATAGAACCAAAGAAGACTGAAGAAGCACTTGATGACCCCAGCTGGGTAGAAGCTATGCAAGAAGATCTTAACCATTTTGATAGATGCAAAGTTTGGAAATTAGTGCCTAGACCTAGTGATCAAACAGTGATTGGAACGAAATGGCTACTGGGTAGAAGCTATGCAAGAAGAGCTTAACCAGTTTGATAGATGCAAAATTTGGGAATTAGTGCCTAGACCTAGTAATCAAACAGTGATTGGAACGAAATGGGTTTATAGGAATAAATTGGATGAGTCTGGAAAAATTACAAGAAACAAGGCTAGATTAGTGGCGAAAGGATACAGACAGGAAGAAGGCATAGATTATGATGAGACCTTTGCTCCCGTAGCAGATTAGAAGCCATTAGATTATTTCTTGCCTATGCAGCCTACAAAGAGTTTAAGCTATATCAAATGGACGTGAAAAGTGCCTTTCTCAATGGGGAACTTCAAGATCTTGTATATGTAGAGCAACCTCCTGGATTTGAAGATTCCAAGAAGCCTAATCATGTCTACAAATTGAATAAAGCTTTGTATGGCCTCAAGCAAGCACCTCGAGCATGGTATGAAACTCTCTCCAAATTTCTACTTAGTGAGAAGTTCGAACGAGGTAAAATCGATACCACTTTATTTATTGCAAAGCATAATGGTCATTCATTGTTAGTTCAAATATATGTTGATGACATAATTTTTGGATCTACTAACGAAAAATTATGCAAGAGATTTGAGAAGCTTATGAAGAGTAAATTTGAGATGAGCATGATGGGTGAGCTAACATTTTTCCTTGGACTTAAAGTCAAGCAAACCCATGAAAGTATTTTCATCAATCAAGCCAAATATACCAAAGATTTAATCAAGAAATTTGGTCTTGATTCCGCTCATCCTCATAGCACTCCAATGGCCACAAATGTACACCTTGACAAAGATGAGTTCGGTAAAAAAGTAGATATGATACTCTATCGAGGTATGATATGATCTCTACTTTACTTAACCGCAAGTAGGCCAGATATCATGTTTGCCGTATGTGTATGTGCTAGATTTCAAGCTGACCCTAGAGAATCTCATTTACAAGCTGTTAAAAGAATTATTAGATATCTTGTAGGAACTGCTAACTTAGGTTTGTGGTATCCAAAAAATTCATCATTTACACTAATTGGCTATTCAGGTGCTGATTTTGCACCTTGTAGGGTCACCAGGAAAAGTACCAGTGGAACTTGTCAATTTCTAGGTAACCAATTGGTTTCCTGGTCGTGCAAGAAACAAGCATCAATTTCCACTTCTACGATTGAGGCTGAGTACATAGCTGCTGGGAGTTGCTGTTCACAGATTCTATGGAAGAAGCAACAACTTGTGGACTATGAAATTCCCCAAGAAGTGTGTCCTATCTATTGTGATAACACCTCAGCCATTTCAGTCTCCAACAATCCTGTGATGCACTCAAAGACTAAGCACATAGACATCAAATACCACTTCCTTAAGGATCATGTTGAAAAGGGTAACATCGTTCTTTTAAAAGTCCATACTGATTATCAATTAGCTGATATTCTAACAAAACCCTTGGATATTAAAAGATTTGAAATCCTAAGAGGAGAACTAGGCATGATTGATATTCGTTAATTTATTGTGCTAACTTTGTTGCCTGTGTAAGCTCTCAATTGATCAAGGTGGTTCCTCGTATACTTGTGCTAACTGGTGTCCTCGACTGGTTCATCTAACCGGTCTGCAAGAAAACCTAACCGACATCTCTAACCGGCAACCCTAATCGATACTCCTAACCGGTAAAAGATGTCCTTAACCGATGGCCCTTAATCGGCGTAAATTTCTCTCCTAACCGGTCACTACTTTCATCCCTGACCGATCATAGTCTAACCAGTTACCTCTGTGACCGATCAAAGCCTCAAGCAGTAACGTCAACCGATAGCAAGCCTAACTGATCGCTTCATTACCTAACCGACGAACTGCGGCCGGATTACTATTCTCAATTCGTTTTAACCGGCTCGTCCCTACCGATCGATCACATCAATCAAATCAGCCGCTTCACCGCTTCATCCTATCCTGACACATCAAAAAGCTGCTGCCTACTCCTTCCCACTATCGTCCTTTCTGTCCTTGTTGATTGATCAATTTAAAATTTTTGATCAAAAAGGTAAATTCTGTATCAGTCCAATTTATCAAAAGGTTATCTTTTTGTCCATTATTGCATTATTGTTTAACTGTTGCACACACGAACCTATTTTTACGTCTCCATATTTCAAATCGTGTTCAATATTTTTAAATATCCGTGCATGGTAGTTGAAACGTTTTTTTTTGTTTTGTCCTTTCAAATTCAAAAACCCCTCCATCTTCTTTCTCTCTCCACTATAAAAGGAAATTCAAACCATTCATCCAAACTTTCCAACCTCTCTTGATCTTTCTCTCTCTCTGCAAAGGTTTCGAGTTTACAAAGCTTTCAAAACATCTTAGTTATTTCTCCGTACTTCATCTCTTCACTGGTAAATTTTTTAAAAGAACACGAACACTTTTCTAAATCTAAACTCACTTTTATTTTTCTATTCTTGAAATGTGTTCTAACTTATAATGTTTTGACCTTTGATTCCTTTAACAGATGGCTCCCAAACCAACCAAGAAATACATCTTCGGAGGTTACATTCTCCCTAGCTTATTCGAGTCAGAGGAGGGAAAGCTTCTACAAGCAATGTTGACTACTGCTGGTCTGTTACCGTTCTTGATGCCAGAGGGAAACGATGACATCATGTTTGAGCTTGTGAATGAATTCTTCAACAATGGAGATGTGGATGAAACTTTGAAGCCTCGGTGTCAGGTCCCATATTTCCTCAACCGTTGGTGGTGTATCGCTGTTCTTTCCCCATCCTCTATCTCAGCACGCCTTCCCTACCGTTCCTCAACCGGTTCATCCTCCATTACTTCCAAAGACATGGAGTTAGCCTCGGGCAAGCAGCTCGTGGTACCGATCCCTTCGTGAGCGGTGAAGGAAACAAGAAAGCCGATCTTGATGCGGTTCATTACGCTCTAGCTGAGGTGATCGACCGATGCGTGATTTGCCGGTCTGGCTCCCATCATTGTATCACTATGATACAATGGGAAGCCATTGCAGCTGTGATACTTCAAAGGAAATTCAACTGGCGTTCCTTTATCTACAGAGTTATCTTGATTGCGTTCAAGAAGTTCCAGAAGGAGAAGCATCTGACTTGGATGAACAAAGCCAGGCCTTGTCACTATCTTCTAATGAGTAGGATCCTTATGAGAATCCCATCCATTTTTGCTATATCTGGTAATCAGCCCTCTGTCCCAAAATCTTTTGTCAAGGCATTTGACAAGGCTGATCAAGCAAGAATTATCAAGGAAGCCAAATCGATGGCTGCAACTGCTCCCTTAACCGATGCTCAACCGGCTAAGAAGAAGCCTTCTCAAACGAAGAAAAAGAAGCCAATCGATGCTCCCAAACCGGTAGCTGAACAAGCCAAGCCCTCTCAACCGATCCCCTCACCGGCCAAAAGAAAATCTCCTAATCATGATGATGGTGATAATGAACCAATTTCTACCGTCATTCGACCCAAAAAGACAGCCAGAAAATCAGCCAAACCTCCAACTCCTCCAACCTCCTCAAAATCAAAACCAATCCCAAAAACCCCTTTCCAAATTGCCAAGGAAAATGCTGAAAGAAGAAAGAGGATTGAGGCAGATATCACTTCCTTCATACCGTTCATTCCAAACCGGTTACTCGGTCATGATACCCTAACCGATGATGTTCCAATCACCGGTCATGCTTCCAATCCCACTTACCGGCGATGTTAACCGATTAGAGATCCCACCTTCCATATCTTCCACAACAACCCTTGGTCCTTCAACCCTCAGTCAGCTCCCTCACCAAACTGGGTATATCCCATTGATCATTTGCCACCGTTCATTCGAAAACTTCTTCAATTCCACGAGATCAATAAGTCTTCTGTACCGATTGGCAATCTTCAAGATTACATTGATTTTGGGAACCGACATGAAGACAAGGGAGTTTACTTCAGCCATCCTTGCAAACTCAAAGACTATGACCTCTTTTCTTCTCGACTCAGCCTCATCAAAGTGTACAACAAATTTTTTGATCAAATTCCTCTCAAGTGGAATGCCGTTTACTTGGCTCAGGATAGATTGAGACAGGACATGATGGTCCAATCAGTATGGGCAGATTTTGCCATTCTCTATGGAGCCAGAGATACTTTGATTGAGACTGACCTCTATCAGTCTGGGAGATATGAGATGGAGTTTGATTCTCTTCCAAATTTTGATTCTGAGCCTGTCTGTCTTGGCCCAAGGAAGAATCAATTGATTAGAAATGTGATGGATGTGCTGGACAATCTTTTGGACATGGATGCTGAGCTTAAGGCGGCTGGAAACATATCCCTAGCCGATTTCTTTTCTGCTGTTCAGACCAATACAACCAAGTGGCCTACAGTTACTGATGCTGAGATTGATGCAATGTTTGAAGATGATGAAGAAGAGGAAGATAAGGAGCAATCTGATAACTTTGCTAAGTCTAGCTCCAGTTCTAGTTCTAGTTCTAGTTCTAGTTCTGATGGTGGTGATAAACCTGACCGAATGGAGAGTGTGGAGCATGTTTTTTCTACTCCTGAACCGATGGAAACAGTTAGGAACATAGGAGGCGGCCTTAGTGACACGTCACCGGTTACCATCCTGGGAGGAGGCATTGCTGCCCAACCGATTACTACTCAACCGATGGTATCTCTACCGGTCACAACCCCTCCAATCGATGTATCTACTAGACCGGTTGGAGTGCCTCAACCGATTGCAACTGATGATATTGAAATTCAACAGGCTTTGGCTACTAGCTTATTTGATATTGAGCAAAACCGGTTGCTAGCAAGAGCTAAAGCTATGGCCACTGCTTAAGCTGTTCAAGCCTCTCTTTTGGACAATCAAGTTAGAGAAATTCAAGCCTTGCTCTCCAGTCCACTAAGAGTTGAGGAGGAGAAACAATCTAAGCCTTCCACCGATGCCGATGAAGAATCGACTTCTTTGAAGAAGAAGAAATGTCTCGATGAAGATGTTGAGTACAATCAAGCTTGGACCCCCGCCGTTCCACCTGCCTACGCCGATCATTGCCTTTATCGAAGGATGTATTTTCCCTTTGAATTATTATACCACAAAGTCCTCCATCCCACGTACTCACTCATGGAATTCTCTTTGGTGTTCATGAAAAGATCTCCGCCGTGCCGAGTATAAGCTTGTCTCCTCGCCTCCACCATTTTCCCAAGAGCTTCAGAAGATGAAGGAAAAAGAAGGTGATATTCCTTTCTACCTTTCCAGAACCGTAGGCCCTGGAGAAACCAGCTTCAAGGGTCAGAAACCTCATGTCCTTAAACTTCGTAAGCGGTTTGCACCTCCCAAGGGCCAACAAATAAAGCCCTTCAAAGCCGATCAACAGCTGGTCACCAATTTTCCCTCCAAACAGAAACCGGTGTTCTCTCCTTCTAAATCTCAAAGGCTTCCTCACATCAGAATTCAAGGAGAAGTTGCTCGTACAGTTCCCAGACCGGTTGAGTGCACTTTTTCAACCGCCAACTTATTCATGCGCTTTCTCTCTGACAACAACCGGATTTCTCAAGTTTTGGAATTAAGGATATTCAGATGGACTTCTGATGTCACCCATAGAGTTGGGTTAATGCCAAATGTGACCAGGCTTTCAATAATGAGGAATGGAAATCTCCAACCTTGGAGCAATATTAGACAAGCTTCTCTACTTCTTCTTTCTCTAAGGGTACTTCCACTGATTCGGTTAAGGCAAGCTGCCCTACCATTGGCCCCTATTGTTGCAGAACTGATTGCCTCTGCTTTTGATGAGGCTTATGATATTCAAAGTGCCATTGCACTTAGCCTGGAAACCGATGTGGATGTCTCTACTGACCCCAATGAATTCTTTGCACCGGTCATACATTCTGATGCTTCCTCAGAATCAGTTGATGAGGAGATTGACATTTCTCCAACCGGTCAGATATCTAGGACCAGTCAAGCTCAAATCACTTCCCTAACCGATCCTCTTACCGATGCCTCTACCGGTTCTCCAATAGCATCTCTTACCGACCTTTCTATTCCTCTCTCTGCTCATCTAACCGAAAAGCCCCTTACCGATCTCTCTACCGATCCTTCAACTCCTCCTACTGATCAGTCTCTTGCCATTCAAGTTTTCACTCCTCTACCGGTCCAAGCCTTATCTCTTGCTGCTGTTCCAATAACCGGTCCTCCGGCTATCTCTGTCACCTCTTCAACCGGTGATTCCTCAATCGACAGTGATGCCATTGCTGACACTGACCCTTATCCAGACAATCCTCAACTAGTTACTGAGGATGAGCTTAACCGACCCGTAGTGGTTAGAGATCTTTGTGAATTGTATGATGCCCTGGTTGTGAGCATGGTTAAGTCCAATCAGGAGGAGGAGGAAAAGAGGTTAGACCGCATGGAGCATGGATATGCAAAGGATTTGGCAAACTATGTCGTTGATCTTCAGGAGAAAGATTAGAGAATCATTGACCTTGCTCTCCCAACTAGCCGCAAGAAACTGGGCCCCAAAGAAGAACTTATCAACCTTGCCCAAGCATCTCAAGCCGACCTCAAGATTGCTACCGATGAGATTAAAAAGCTAAACCACAAGTCAAGGAGGCCGAGCAGAGCCGAGCCGATCAAGCCTCATTGTTCGTAAAGACCAACACCGAAAGAATCAAGTTAAAGTCTGAAAATGAGGTGCTCCAAAAGTTGCTTGCCGATCGTGATGTTGAGAAGTCAGCTAGGAAGAAAAGGAAAAGAGAAGAGAAGGGAGAAAAGCGAGCTGCTGCAAAGAAATCTCGGTCTGAACCGGTTACTTCATCGGCTACACCTCCAACAGATCCCAAAGACAAGCCCCCAATCGATTACCCTGCTGCCCCTATTTGAGAATGTAACCGATGATGACTATGTCTTTCAATCTTTCCCTAAACCGGTTGCAGCCTTATCAATGAGATTTCCTTGAACTAAAATTTTTATTGCATTGAATGATTTTTCTTTCCTTTGAATTATTTTTGAATGATCCAACTGCTACTAACTGTTTCATTTTGCAGGGCTACTCATTCAAAATCCTTTTTATTTTACTTTGCATTTTATTTAAGCTGTCACTCTGTTTGTAAGCTTACTTAGGTAGCATCAAGTTGTCACTTGTCTTAGGGAATAACATACTTAATTGATAAATATTTGTCATTCTTTTACTGAGTCAAGATGGTGCTAATCTAGGGTGATTGGACTTAAACAATTAGGAGGAGATTGTTAGTCAAATATATGTTTAAATTGTAGAATTGCTTAATCCCAATCACAACAAGCAATGTGGACCCCTAAATTTAATTAGACAAACTAGAATTTTTCTATGTATGATAGGTTCCCTTAGTGCTAGTGCCAGTGTTTTAAATTTCTAATTTTCTCAAGGCATGAAGACTTGAAGAGCTGAAGTTATTCTCCATCAGTTTGTGAGCTACGTGTTTTTGAAGCTTTCCTTAACCGGTTGGTCCCTCAACCGGCCGAGGCCCGACGGGTCAAAACAATCCTCTAACCGACGCCTAAGGTCCTTACCTTACCGATTGCCCCTTTACCGCTTCGGGTCCTGACCCGTCCAACCGCCTGAGCTTCTATCAAGCTTCCTTCCACCAACCTAATCGAAGCATTTATTGCTCCCAACTACCCAGCCATCTGCTTTAGCTAAAGTTGGTGAAGCAGCATGCTGAATAGACGCTGAAGTGACATTTCTGCGGCTGTCAGAAGCTCAAAATGGATTACCAAAGTAACCAGTACTCACATCCCTTCAACCACTCAAGAAAAATCTTCTCTCCTACCTCGTGCATTTAATGCAAATATACTATCATTCAAAGGCATGCCTGCTCGTCATCATTGCAACCTCTTTCAAAGACAACGGCTCCTTCATTTGAAGTTCACTATAAATAGCTTTCCAGGAGCATTGAAGAAGGTTGGTGCATTTATGATCCTTGAGAGTGAGCTGCTTTGAACTACCAACCTCCATATTCCCTAGTTCAAGGCATTCAATTCAAGTCGCCTCTTTCACTAGACATCTCTATAGGACTTATACACTCGAGCACCTCAATCAATGTTGTAAAGGTTCCTTCATTAGACTATTTATGGAACACATTGATTGATTCACACACAACACCCTAGAGAAATCACCAACTTGTGAGCACATCTCTAGAAAACACTGTGTCTTTATTGTAGCACGATCCGTTAGTGTTCATCTTTAGTTTAGCAGCCTTTCAATCATTGGCTTGCAACTTGTAATAGGTAGAATCCATTAATAGTAGTGCACTTTCACAAATCCAAGTTCACCAAACTTGGTAGAGGACGTAGCGCTTATTTAACACCGTGAACCTCTTCAAACAACGTGTCATTCTTCGTGTGTTTGTTTATTTCTTGTGTAGTTGTAATCGGCCGATAATCTCGACCGTATACAACCTATTGATTCATACTACTGTTTACTTGTTTGTCTTACTTGGAAATCAAATTTGTCCTTGTTGCATGAGATTTTAACTTAACGTTGGATATTACCTTTACTAACCGATATTCCGCTGCCTAAACCTTTCCTCATCGGTTAGCAAGTTAAACTTAATATTTTCAAAGATTAAAAGTGTTTTAAGCAAAAAGTTTTAAGAGGCTATTCACCCCGCCTCTAGCCTGATTCCTACCATTTGGGACCTAACAGGCAATAAATTACTAACAATAAAAGTAAAAAATTATATTTTTTTGTAATTTTCGGAATAAAAGTAATTTTTTTTTTGGAATTTTCGAAATTTATGAAGATTAAAAAAATATAAACACTTAACACAATATTTAACTAGCGAGTAAACAATTAAATATTTAAAACAATAAGATTACTTTCAACTCTTACGATATAATCACAAGCATTCGTCTTGAAAATAATTTGATGGTTTGGGTTTGAGAGAATTCTATCATGGATTGAATTTGTTTTGTGAGAAAAAATGGTAAAACTTTCTCTTCTATTTATACTAATTATAAATTCATTTTGGACCAAATTTACCCCTAAATATGGTTGTTGGGAGGGGCAATTATGTCCCAAAAAAATTAAAAACTGATAAATAAGCCGTTATGTGTAAATAGGACGAAAATACCCCTCAAACGAATTTATTAACGAATAAATTTGAGGACATTTTTGACATTTTCAAAAAAAAAATAATAAAAAAATTAAACGGACGGGCCAAACTGGCCATGAACCCAACGGATCTTCTGATCCGCGGGCCAAAGCCCGATCCGTCCGGATATGCCCAGTCCAGGCCCGTCCCGTATTCGAAGCGGGCTGGACGGGCACGGACCAAACGGGTGACGGGCCACGGCCCAAAATGGCCATCTCCAGCTCTAGGGTTCCAATTCCTTTGCAACAATAGGCAAGCTTTCCCACTTTGCTTTTGGCTTAAATTGATTAGTGTGGTAATGGTGTGTTCTTTATTTTGTACCAAATTAGTACTAACCCTCGTGTGTCGGTGGCACAGAGTGACGCCTACACATATTCAATTTGCTTTAATTGAAGTTATCACTCCTTAATTGAAGTAGCAAATTTAAAGTTTGAAAATGAATAGCAAATATATTTATAAATTTTGCTATTAAAAATAGACTTTTTTATAATGTCCTGTTAATTTAAAAATTTAAAATGTTTCATAAAATCAAAAATGGTAATTCATTTTAAAACAGGGGAGTGTATTTCGAATTAATAATGAAGTTTACGTGTTTGGACTTGTACAACTTGGAATGAACTAATGTAGAGAACGCATAAGTCACTATCTTTATAATTTTGCACCATCGAGAAAAAGGTTTTACTATGATTGAATTTCACAAATTCAATCAATACTCTACTCAAATTATTTTGAAGGACTACAATTGAAAGTCGCTAAAATTTCTACACAAATTTAAACTTGTTACTTCAGTTATAACGATCCTATAGAATACTCCACCACACAAACATCAGTTTGACAATAAAGCAATTATGCATTAGACTTCCTGTTTTTCTCTATCAAATCCCTCACCCCAACCCCACCATCATACCAATTTTCCTTCAAAATCATCTATCAATTCACTTTATGGTGCATGTAAACCTCACACACTCCCTCTTCTATTTTTAACTATCATTTTAAATAAAATCCAAATACAGTTTCAAATAAAAAATTATCCAACAACGTTCATCCGATTTCATACACCTATACAATGTTGTATAATGCTACTGTTGGGTTTCGAGGGTCCATGCGCAGCGGAATAATGCAAATTAACTCGAAAACCCGGAGCCTAGGATCCGTTCTAGATGATTAATTAAGAAGGATGAAATAGAAATACCAACCTTGATGCTCCTTTTGCCGCGATAAACACGTAAAGACCTTATTTAAGCTTCACTGCCTCGGGATTGGCTTTGGGCCTTCCTCGAATTTGGAACCCCTATGAAATTGATTCAATTATGGAATCCCGAAAGTCGATCCGGCAAGTGTTCGGATCTATTATGTTAATCATTCGAGACTCCGATAAGAATGTGCGTATTTGAACTAAAAATAAAAAACGAAAAAAATTCGTAAAAATATCTAAGAGAAATAGGCTCTCCAAGTGTGCCTGTTCTCCCCTTCTTCCTTGTGCCCAACTCCAGATTGATGATCTTACGAATCCTTGATTAACGAACCTTGAATCACGAACAATAGATCTTGAAGTGCGAAGATCCTCTCTGTGTATCCACGCGTTGAACGAACCCTAGAACAATTCTAGGTGGATTGCTAGATCCTTTAATTGAAACCCCTTTCAATCTATGGAGAAATATGGAATCGATGGTTTTGATTTTCAATTCCCAATTGAAAAACTCTACAATTGTGTTTCTCTAAACTCAATTTTCGTGACTTACTGTTAGGGTAAAAGTGGAGGCAGTATTTATACCGTATAAATATTTTTTCCTTTTTGGAAAACCCTAATTTCCAAGCAAGCATCTGCGCCGCCGACGGACGACTCTCCCTGTGGCACGAGGCGTCCCCTTCCACAATGCTTCGTATATCGTCGCCCCTTTACGGGGAATAGTTGGTACAAACCAGTGGCACGAGTCATTCCTATGGGCACGAAGTCATCCCCTATGGGACGAGTCGTCCCTCAGACATTCTCATTCACTCGCCCTGTGCCAAGGGAATAGTTGGCTCGGCCTGGGACGCAGCCGTCCCCTGTGTACAGAAATTTCATATTCTTCATTTTTGATGATTCGTTCGATGCGTGTGACCTCATATGACTATATTATGTTGGTAATGAGTTCGATCACATCGATCCTCATAAGACATGAGCGGACTCTAGCAAGCCATCATGCCTACCCAAATAATATAATATTAAGTTCGATTTTCTACATAGAACATATCACAATCCCATTGTCACACGATGTTATATTGAACATGAGTCATGGTCCACGTCAACTCATATTGTTCAATGCTTTCTCGTTACCAAGTAAATTGATCAATCGAATGATATTAATCACATTAATTCATTCGGACATGGCCATATACATCATCAATCTTACTTACGAATGGCCTAGCAAGCATCTCTCTTTACGAGGGACAAAATTCCATCTTGACTTATCATTATTCCCAACAAGAATCCTATCATGCCAATAATAGCCCTTATTGTTATCCGGTTAAAGATAACGTTAAACTATATCAAACACAATATTCATCGAGTGGAAGACGATGATAATCTCAGGTCAAAGGATATCAATGATATAACTATATGAGATTTAATTATGACATTCGACCATGACATAAATCTCATAATGGGTCAAGTCCAACACCTTGTTCTTCAACAAGTACCCATGAATTTAATGTGCATCCCTATGCATATAATCATCGCATGATTATCCATTAAACTTCATACTAGTGCTTCATAAGTACTAGGGACACGATTATTAAAGTAAACATGCAAACATATATAATAATCAAAATAACAATCTCTCATATAAATGAATTATGACATTACAAATAAGTCTATCTCTATAGGCCTAGGGCACTAACACCTACAGTCTCCCACTTGCACTAGGCCCAATCATTCATGTATCTTATACCCATGGACCGAACATGACCATCATGATTAGCTTGTGGTAAAGGCTTGGTGAGAGGGTCCGCATGTTGTCATCTGTAGGTACCTTGCATATCTTGACGTCTTCCCTTTCACAGATTTCTCGAATGAGGTGGAAACGTCTCAAAATGTGTTTGGATCATTGATGTGACCTTGGTTCTTTTGCTTGGGCAATAGCACCATTATTGTCACAATAAAGCTCTATCGGATTAGTGATACTCGGAACGACTTCTAAGTCACTAACGAACTTCTTGATCCAAACCGCCTCCTTAGCCGCATCAGATGCTGCTATATATTCGGCTTCGGTTGTAGAATCAGCAATAGTGCTTTGCTTGGAACTCTTCCAACAAACGGCACCTCCATTTAGCATAAACACGAACCCAGACTGCGATCTAAAGTTATCTTTGTCGGTTTGGAAGCTTGCATCTGTGTAACCTTTACAACCGTATCATCTTCCATTTCTCCAAATACCAAGAATACATCCTTAGTTCTTCTCAAGTACTTAAGGATATTCTTGATCGCCATCCAATAGTTTTCACCAGATCGATCGACGGTATCTACTCGTCATGCTCAGAGCATACGAGACATCAGGTCTAGTACATAACATGGCATACATGATAGACCCAATTGTTGAAGCATATGGAATATCACTCATCCTCTTTCGCTCATCATTTGTCTTAGGATAATGAGTCTTGTTAAGAGTAATGCCATGTCCCATTGGCAAGTTCCCTCTCTTAGAATTTTTCATACGAAATCTTCTTAGGACCTTGTTAATGTACGTACTTTGACATAAACCAATCATCCTTCTTGATCTATCTCTATAGATCTTGATACAAGGATATAAGCCGCTTCACCCATATCTTTCATTGAGAAACATTTTCCTAACCAGGACTTGACAGTCTCAAGCGCAGGAACATTGTTTCCAATGAGCAAGATGTCATCGACATATAACACCAGAAATAGTTCTATGCTCCCACTTATTTTCTTGTATACACAAGGCTTATCTTCATTTTTGATGAAGCCAAACTCTTTGACTGATTCATCAAAACTTAGATTCCAGCTCCTCGAAGCTTGCTTCAATCCATAAATGGATCTCTGCAACTTACATTCTTTATTAGAATTCTTTGGATCGACAAACCCTTCAGGCTGTATCATGTATATATCCTCAAGTAGGTTTCCGTTAAGAAATGCTTTTTTGACATCCATTTGCCATATCTCATAGTCATAATATGCAGCTATGGCAATTAAGATTCTAATAGACTTAAGCATTGCTACGGGTGAAAAGGTTTCATCATAGTCAACGCGCGACCACGAATCCGCCTACGCGCCCTTAGCAAAGAATAAGCCTAGCCTATATAAGGTATGTACCTTCCCCATCCATGCTCGGCTTTCTTTTTGAAAACCCATTTGTACCCTATGGTTTTTACACCTTCAGTGGATCAATCAAGTTCCAAACTTCGGATTATTCGTACATGGATTTGATCTCGGATTCCATGGCTCTCTTTGTGCCACTTGTCCGAATCAAGAGTGGACATCGCTCTTGACGTAGGAAGTATGTTCATCATTCTCAATGACTTCTACTGCATTATTTTCCGTCATGAGAAATCCATATCTCTCTATGTTCGGATCGTATCCTATCCGATTTGCGAAGAACTTGTGTATCTTGAACCGGTTCCACAACAACTTGTGAATTCCTGGGTTCCGTCTCTGCACTATCAGTTCCCTTTTGTCATTTTCGGGTTCTCAATATCTTCAAGATCACATTTTACTCCCACTAGTTTCTTTAGAGAGAAACTTCTTTTCTATAGAAAGATACCATGTCGAGCAACAAACACTTGTTCTCGGATTGGTTTGTAAAATTGATATCCTTTCGTTTCCTTAGAATAAATTCAACGAAAATACTATTTATCTGGATTCGGGTGCAAGCTTATTTTCGTAAAACCAATTTCTTTACATAAGCTTCTTACATCCCCTAAATCTTCAAGTGAAAGATAAAACTAGGTTTTCTTTTCATGCCACATCTCATGTGGGGTCTTAGGAGCCAATTTAGTAGTGGACCTTATTAAGCTGTGAAAAGCAAATGCTTTCTAGTGCATGTCCCCAAAAAGGAAATAGGAAGGTTAACTTGACTCATCATCGATCAAACCATATCTAATAGATTTCCAATTTCTCCTCTCCTGACACACCATTCCATCATGTGGTGTTCTCAGGTGAGTAAGTTCTGAAACAATCTCCACAACTTTTAAGATGATCAAGTCAAATTCCTTGGCTTAAATATCTTCACCACCTCGATCTGGATCGGAAGTGATTTAATAGTTTTGCCAAATTGATTTTGTACTTCATTTTGAAATATTCTTAAATATCTCAAATGAAGTTCACTTTTTGTACTTCATCGATAGACATAGCCATATCTTGATAAGTCATCAAATGAACGTTATGAAGTACCGAAATCCTCCCCTAGCAATGCGTTATTCATTGGTCCACATACATCGCATGTACGAGAGCCAATAAATCACTAGCCCTTTCACTACTTCTTAGTAAAAGGTGCTTTTAGTCATCTTTCTCAATAAACAAGATTCGCAAACACATCATATGATTCATAATCATATGAGTCTAAATATCTATCTTTATGGAGTTTTTTGTAGACGCGTTTCTCATTTATGCGACTACAAGACGGGTAATGTTATTTAAATGTGTTGTTCACATTATTTGGTTTAGATTTCTTATTTACATGATAGACATTTTCAATATTATTTTCAACATCTAAGGCATAAAAGGCCATTAAAAGAATGTGCAATACAATAAAGCATATCATTCAAATAATGTGTGGAAAATTTCTTATTCTTAATAAGAAAACTATGAACGTACCGAAAGTTACGTATTGCTGTCACTACCGAAAATGACAACCAAAAGGATTCAATAGCTAAAATTGAGGTCATGCTCACTAAACGTGACATTGAACTTGAGAAGACCAAAACGGAACTCATAAGAGGCCAAGAAAACATTTGCAAAAATGAATACTGGAAAGGCAACTCTTGGATGAGGTTCTAACAATGTGGGTCATTTTTCAAAAATTGGGTCTCGGCTTTGAATCAATTATCTTTAAAAGAAGGAGAGAGTTCCTCAAAACCTCAAGATTCCTCACAATCCTAAATCAACACCCAAGAGGAAGAGATTTGTGTAAGCCATTATCGCTTCTTACCAGACACATAAGACCTTTTCATACAAAAAGAATTCATGATCTCGGGAAAGTTGGGATTTTCCTCGACGAGTGGGATCGGATGCACTCCTCACTTCACCACTCACATCGCTTAAAACTCAAGTTAGTTCGTGCGATGGAAAAAGAAGAGCGAGGAATGCAAGGTAGTTTTTACCTCTCAAGAGTCGGGCTACCCGAATAGCAAGCAAAATGAGCAGACTTGGTCAATCTATCAACAATGCACTCCAAATGGGTTTGCACTCTTAACTGGTTCTTGGCAACCCAAAGGACAAAACCATAGTGATATGCTCCCACTTCCACTCTATAGGTAAATATTGCAACAATCCGCCCTGGGCCTTTGATGTTCAATCTTAACTTGCCGTCAAACTAAACACCGAGAAACGAATTCTCGCTTATTTCTCTCTTCATATTATTCCCACCAAAATGTATCTCGCATATTTCGATACATCTTTGTACTTCCCGCGTGAACCGCAAACTTGAACAATGAGCCTCCTCCATAATTTCTTGTTTAAGCTTAGCATCGATGGAACACATAATCCTCGAGCTGGCATATCGCGTAATGCCCTCTTTATCAATGCTAACTCCGACTTTTCCCCTTCGGCTCAAGCTTCTTCGATATGTCCATCAACTCGGCATCACCACCAGGCTTCCTCGATCTTCTCCCATCAAGCTTGGAATAACGCCTCAAATGTGCCAAATAGCTCCTTATCACCTCGAACATTAACTTTCATAGAAAAGGGTTCAACCTTATTCACACCACAACTTCCAACTTTCCATCGAGATGCCAAACTCCCTTTATGTTTACGATTTAAAGCATCAATGCAGACAACATCGGGCTTTTTTAGGATGGTACAAAATTGTGGCAATCATAGTCTTTAAGTAACTCCAACCACCTCCTTTGCCTCATATTCAACTCTTTTCTAAGCGAAGATATATTTAAGGCTCTTAGCGACCGCACAAATTTCACATGACTTCGCCATACAAATAATGTCTCCAAATTTTAAGTGCGAAACAACAACAGCTAGCCTAACTCCCCAAATCACACGAGTAGGATAATTCTTCTTCATAATTTCTTCAATTGCCTTTCGATGCGTAAGCAATTACCTTCCTCATTTTGCATCAACACACACATCCAAGTGCCACTTAATGAAGCATCGCTATAGATAACAAAACCTCCCGCTTCCGCCCGCTGGCAAGCGTTAAGATTGGTGCAAACACTAGCCACCTTTTAACTTCGGGAAGCTAGCTTCACAATCATCCGTCCAATAACAAATAATTTTATATTCTTCTCGCATCAACCTTGTCATGGGTGTAGTAATTTTAGAGAAACCTTCGCACAAAACGACGGTAATAGCCTCGCCAACCCTGCAAAATCTCCTCACCTCCATGACAGCGTAGTCGGCCGCTCCCATCCCATAACAGCCTCTTCAATTCGGGCAGATCCACATAAATGCCATCCTCGATACCACACTGACCCAAAAAGGCAACCTTCTCTAACCGTAACTCGCACTTCTTGAACTTTCGTATACAACTTCTTCTCACGTTAGAATCTTAAGAACTAATCTCAAATGCTCTTTCCTTTATGTTCCTCCCTCGCTGTCTTAGAATATATCAAGATGTCATCAATGAATACAAATAACACACCGATCTAAAACTCCTCAAATACTCTCCATTCATCAAGTCCATGAAGACAATAACGGGGCATTAGTTAACCTCAAACGTGCATCACCAAAAACTCATAGCGACCGTATCGAGTTTTTAAAATGCGCTTTAGCAACATCCTAGTCCTTTACTTTCAACCGGTGATATCCGTAATCGAAGGTCTATCTTTGAAAAATAGCATGCTCCTCGTAGCCATCAAACAAATCGGTCAATTTCTCGGTAGTGGATATTTATTCCTCACGTGCCACCCGATTCAGCTCTCGATAGTCAATACACAAACCGCATCGACCCATCCTTCTTTTCGACAAACAACACTCGGAGCACCCCAAGGGACGATGTACTTGGCCAAATAAATCCCTCGTCCAACAATCCTCGTGTAATTGCTCCTTTAAGACCTTAAGTTCAAAAGCAGGTGGGCCATACGGTATGGGGCTTTTGAGATAGTGGCCGGTACTGTGTACCAAAAATTAACTCTATAGAAAACTCCACTTCTCGATCCGGGAGGAAGCACTGTGCAAGTCTTTGGGAAACACATCAGAAACTCCTCAACATCATGTGGAAGCGCTTCCAAAGCAACACCTTCTTTACCAAGTTATCGAGGATACTAGCAATGAATCCTTGACAACCCTTCCCTAAGAGCTTTCGCGCCTTTAGAGCAAATGTTGATAATCTTTGGTGTAGTCACCGGCTTAGAACCTTTCAACTTAAATTTTGGAATCTCCCCGAACATCAAGGTCACTTCCTTCTTAAGGCAATCTACTCTTAGACGGTGGAATAAGCTGCTAACTAGCCCATACCCAAGATTACATAAAAAAATCTTGGATGTCCATAATAATAAGATATGCACTTAACTACCTTATTTCCCAAGTGCAATGTTAAGACAAGCTCTAAGCAATGGAGTGTTACAGTACGTACATTTTTCATAGGGTGAGTATCAATAACTAATTCATAAAAGATAGTTTTTGAGCAGAAAGTTCAAACGACGAGCAAAATGTGAAGATAAGCTTCATGGAATGCAGTGGCACTGTGGTCTAATAAAGTATATGCATTGCAAAAACAAACTTGAATAGTACCTCGCCACCACATCATTAGAAGCTTTAGCATCCCTAATGATACGGCAAAGACTTCTTCCTTCGTTTCGCTTAGTCTTTTCTTTATCATCTTCTCTTTCTTTCGTGATACCTCTCCTTCAAAGGTTATGGGATGTAAGCTCCTTTATCTCGGTGGCCCACCTTTCCGCAATTAAAACAAGCACTCGTAGTATGATAACATGCCTTAAATATATGCCATTACCCCCCACAAGTCCCAAGACACTACATTGCTCCCATTATTCTCGATTCGTATTCTTGTCAATGGCTGAAAGCTCCTATTTGATTGCGGTTATTTTCGCCTGCCCTCCTCTTGCCATGAATACATTACTGTCAGCTGACTGAATGGACTACTCTAACTCGAGTTGAGCTATCATCTACTCCTCCTCTTATTTTCATCCTTAATTCTTCTTTTAAACTCCATAGGACTCTTGCTCGACAAGTCGAGCCCGATCCAACACTTCAAAGATAAGTAGGGAAGCTTCAAAGCGCTTAAGCGATAGCGCAATTCGCGAGTTCAACCCTCTCTCAAACTTTTGGAGCCCTTTCGACTCTCATTGCTCAAAGAACGCTCGGGGCATAGCGTGAGAGTTCTATAAACTTCACATCATACTCATCCACCGTCATCTCCTTGCACTGTGTGCCTAAGAATTCAACCATCTTCTAATCACGTACAACCTGAGGAAAGTACTTGTTGTTGAATGCTTCAACAAACATGTTCCAAGTATACTCCCCTCAATTCCTTCTTGCTCAATTCTACGCTTCTCTCGCTTCCACCATTGGTCCGTTTCACCTTCTAGCACGAAGGTGGCCAATGCGACTCTCCGCGTCTGGGCGCCGTTGTAAGTACCCCAACTGGATCACTCCCTTTCAAACACATCAGAAACACCGTAGACTCCATCCACGCAGCCTCCCGTTAGACCTCTCTCACTCAAAACCCTCTCAAAACTCCTCTCAAAACCCCCAACCAAAACCAAGTGGAGGAGCTCTTTCTCTCGGGATAAAAAGGGACAAAAGGGACCTTTCGGGAATTTTCAGAAAATCGTAGTTAAATTAAGGTCCGTACGGACTCTCTTTTGTTTCACAATGATTACTAAATCCCCTTAAAGTCCACAATATTCCTCAAATCCCTAAGAAATGATGACTTCCATCAGCAGAGTTGGTCCGGTACGATCTAAGATCCGATGCAAAGATGGTCCGTGACCTTATTCCACCGTACGGGGGACATCATCATTCCTGTGTAATATTCTCCATCATCATGCGCATTCCCTCAAATCGAGGAAATCCAAAATTCTCGGGATAACCAAGGCAAGGGGTCCGTACTTTGACCTCTTTGCTCCGAAATTTTTACTATAAATAGAGGGCTCCCCCTCCTCATTTTCACACACCTCCCACTTCTCTTCCTCCCTAAGCCTTCCGGCTCCCCTTCTAAGACCTTTCGAGGCATTCCCGCCCTTCTGGACCCTTCCTGAGGCCCCTCTTCCGAGCCCCCTCGAGGTGCTCCGAAGCTCTCTCCGAGCGCTCCCGAGACGCTCCCGCTGCGCCCGAGGCACTCTCGAGGTACTCCGAGGCCCCTCGTGGTACTCCCGAGGCCTTGGCTCGGGTCTTTCCCACTCTGCATCCCGCTCTTTCCGGAAGTCAAACCGACGATCCCAAACCACGCCGAAATCCCGCCCGAGTGACTTCTCGCCACCACAACGCACGCCGAACCTCTCGCCCGAGCTGATCCCGAAGGGGACGATCCCCACGCACGCCGAACTCCTTCTCGCCCGAACGCAGCCTTACAATCCTCAACTCACGCGCGAAACTCCCGGCTCCGCGGACAACCGGCATCTCCTAAGCAATCTCCGATCCATACCGAACGCTTACTCCGACCTCAAACACCATTCCCGCCGAAGATGTATTACACGAACTAACATTGTAAGGCTTCCTTCCTATATCTATTTCAATACATTTCCATACATAAAGCATACAATGTAGACATCCGATACAACATGCATTTTTAAAAGCACACACACACACACACACAAACATTTAAAGGATATTAGGGTATCCGAAAGACTCGTTTTACGAGGCTACTCTTGGTGAGCTCTAATATTCTAATATGTCTCTTTCCCGAGGAGTCATCTCGACCTCCGAACTCAAAATCTCATCACACAAAAACAAGCTTTAAAATTTATCTTTAAACCGATGCCCTTTTTTTCAATGTTTCTGGGGCTTAATAAAAACGGCGTGGCGACTCTACAAAATGCGAAAGCAAAACGCGGGCGAGACACCTCCAACGCGCAACGCTAAAACGGAATAAAGCCGGCGCCGGGCGCGATTGTGCCGCTCTCGGATCCCAAGCGACTTCCCGAACAGCCGACGAACGCGAGATGCCTGGGGCAAGGCGCGAGCCGGATCCCTGGTAATTCTCAGCTGGCATGACTGGGCTGGGATCTCATTTTTTGTTTTTAAAACTTTTAAACAAAACAAAAGATTTTTTAAAAAACGATGATGAGTGGTCAAACTTTTCATTTTACCCCCTTCCTTTAACTCAAGGTTACAGGTGTGTGCATCGTGCTTCGTTTTTTATTTTACAAAAAAAATAAAAATACAAAAAATGCATCAATATACATCTCAAGCAATACATTTAAAATTCTTCAAAAATTTCTATTCTTACTCGTAAAAAGAATTTTAGTAGACCGCACACTACGCGCACCGTCGCTCTCGGTATACACCGCACTCTACTCATTGACGCCGCTTTGGTTACACCGCACACTACATGGCGCACCGTCCGCCCGGACACACCGCACACTACAACCTCTTTAACCCGAGTGGTCTCTGCCTGCAAAGTCCGTGCCATGGTCTTCCTAGCAGCCTCTTGGGCGCGCATCGGGATCATTCCAAACATCCCATCTCTAGCCAAGCTACAACCCCGCACGCTTTCTGCCAGTCTTGAGTCGGGCACTCTGCCCGGTACATCTGGGTTGGTATTTTACCTAGCTCCGTGTCATACACTCGAAATGATACATATACTCATGCCGACCATTTTTCGGAAAAGTCAAGGCTTCTGAATCTCAAGATCCTCCCGCGCAAGCAAAGCGATGAAAGGTCATGCGTAAAATGCTTTGACTCCGATCTTGATTTCCTCGAAGCTACACCTGCATCGATGAATTCCGTCTTGATATACATCCATGCCGCACATGACACCATGTCATCACGCCATACGTCGCCCATGACATTTAGGCATGACCCAAACCCAACGCCTAACGCCACAGCATCCTCGCGCAAGCAAGTGTAAAGCAGAGGTCATGCCGAACTCTTGACTCGATCTTGACTCAGCCGGCTGGCTCTGGTTCACTATTCACATTAAGCTTAACGCATCAAAACGGTAACATGACAAAGCTCTACCCTTAGGTTCGATTTTTTCTTTTTAGGTCTGGTGGAAACCGCTTGCACTATAGGACCTCGCCCGGGGGCCGCCCACCCTGGGATGTCAGAAATACAGTGTGCAAAACGAGGGGCTTATAGCCGCACGTATGTGTCTCCACTCGACTCCAGATCTAGCATAGTTGCGAAAAAGTGCCAGCAGCAATCTTTTCCAACCTACCTAGGACTTCGAGAAAACATGCTGCTTTAAGTAAATTAAAACAACAAAAAAAAATCAAAAAATAAAAGAAACTAAACCGCATGCCAATACGAGCTTTCCCTTCTTTATCTCGTTAGGCCATTCCCGTGTCTAAACTCTTGCCCATCACCCCTCCAGCCTAATAGAGAGTGGTTTAGAGTAAATCCCGGAACCGCGTCTCCCAAAGTTGTCAAACAAAGAAGTGGTCCTACCTCCTCTCTCAAATACTACTACGTCACTCAGATACCACAATTCCCTACTGGCCAAGCTTCACATGGATAACAACGCATGGGAACGGGACCTTACTCCCCAAGAAATTTCCTAACACTCGGGAAGAAGTTCAAGTGGCAGTGTGTCCTCAGCGGCTATCCGAGAAATCGTCAAGGTGAGTGCAACAAGCTCCTGGATCGAAGGTGCCATGCACCACTTCTAATCCTTAGCTACCCAACTACCTCGCTTCCCAAGCCACGATCGCTACCCTACACTTCTTTAACATCTCTCTATCGTTTCCCGTAAGTCAACCTCGTTACCCTCGTACGAGCCATGCAAGTGAAGTATGCACGTAAGTGCCACAAGAGACCTTTCCAAGAGAGGGAAAGCTTGCTCCATCTCAGCCTCCCGAGGTCCCAGTATCACCGCCGAACAAATCGAACACATCTCAAGGGACTGTCCGCGGACAGGAAGTGCTTTGTCTTCTGGAAATGGAATTCCTGTGATGCAATGAACGAGGGCCGTCCTCGACGAAAAGAAGTTAAGCTATCTTCTCAACAAAAACCGAAAAAGAGGCTACTTAATCCTGCAGATCCCACGCCGGAATCCCCTCGAGAACCCTCGTCCGAAAGTTTGACTCACTATGTCATCTACTCCAAAGAAATCTCCCCTACCCTAGTTCTCTCGCAGCAGTGGCCACGGCAATGTTCAAGCTCCATGATCACCCGGGATCGCAGCTTTCGCACCGCCACCGAAGGCCCGAAGGTCCGAGATAATCCAAATCCTCCGTCTTTGGGAAGACTCTCAAAGCCACTATTGATGCTTCAAGAAGGTTACGATAATAACGAATTGAAATGCCAAGTACTGCCTTACGCCAATCAAGCTCCTCCCACTACGTAAATGGGAGAGACAAGCAAAACCACAAGTCCAAGAGGTGCGAATGTTCTCGACACGCCCGGCCAAATCCCAAATAATCCTCCACTGATTTAGATAAAAGGCCAGCCATACCCGAGCTACTTAATTGAAAAGGGGCCCTACGCCAAAGAAGCTAAACCTTGGACTCAAAGGTTTGGATCTCGTGCCTTGACACGCTCAAGCGCATTTCCAAAGCTAATATCTTACTTCGTCTCTACTCACTCTATCTTTACCCGCACAAGCTCAAGCTGGAAGAAAGCCTGGCCTGCACTATGGTTCCCATCACGTTGGATAATTCGATGAAGGTCAGACGTATGACGGCAACGTCAATTACAAAGAATATCATCACCTTCACAGAGCTCGATCTTCCAAAAATTTTCGGGCCGATCACAACGAGCCTCTCTACATGGGTCAGCTCAACTGGACGAGCGCCTGCCTCCTGGGTCTGCCCGTAGACGGGGACGGGTCCACGAACGTCCTTCCCGCCAAAATGATGGACGGTAGGGATCACCAAAGTGAATCAGATCTCAAGCCCTCGACTGTGCAATCAAGGCATACGACTCAACATCCCGCCTGGGCCTGGGGAATAAACCACCTTCAACCTTTGGCCTGGAAAACAAATGTGGTCCTGCCATGCATTTCCAAGTCATTTGGCTTATCCTGGACACATTTTCATCAAGCCATTTTGGGACGCCTCGCTACATCGATCAATGGGGTGGCATCCACTTCCATCGTCACGTAAAGCCTGGTCCAAGGAACAGATTCGAATATCATCTACTAAGCATGCATAAGCCACTGAGTGATCGACACCACCCAAGGCCTTGCCTTAGAAATCAAACCCGACGATGACTTCCAAGAAGCCACAAAGGTTCGCCATCGTCCAAAGGCTCAAGCGTGCTACATAGACCACCTTTGATTTGGGACAAGATCCCTCCCCGGGCTTAAAATGATGAAGCACATGAACTACATCCCTGGGGGCCTTGCCTTGGGAAAACGCCATCGTGGGCACTCAACGTATCATCAATATCAAAGAACAATACCTCGCACGGGCCAGGATACTCTCCTACTTCCCCGAACACATATCATGGAGGACAAGCGGAAGCCAAGTACAAAAATGCTCCACAAATAACAAAAAAGAGGCTTCAGGTACGCAATCTCCCGATCTCGGCCCTGGCGCCTTCGATACGGCATGGGCATTTCCTCACAAGGAAGGC